>VZTU01007467.1:166744-247820 GCA_013400835.1 Zapornia atra | reverse complement strand
AAAAAAAAAAAAAGCAAAACCTAGTAATTTCATGACCCACAAACAGTTGTGTCCGTGCAACTGAGCAGATGGTAAACTGCATCATGGCAGGACAGATAGGGACAGGGAAGAGTGGGAGCATCTGAAATAGGCTTTGGTGGCAACAGGAGCTGCAAGTAAGTGCACCAAAGATATGAGCAGAATCTTAACTTTATCTTTTTCTACTGAGATGAATTATAATAGAAGTGAAAAGATGAACTTCTGACTGTGCCAAAATCCAAGCATCTGAAAAATGAACAAGGGGAAGCAGGTGATTATGCTCCCTGTGCATTCGCTGTGACAGTATGTTAACACACAGCTCAGGGTGAATAAACAGGTGCAAGGAACCTAGATGTGAATACAGATAAAGAAATGCTTGAGAAAGCTGCCACATGTCTCAATTAACGGTTTGCTCCAGGCAGACATTTCCCACCAAGCCCTCCAAAAGCCCCATCTCAGGACAGGGACAGGAGAGAACTTGCTTCATAGAATCATAGAATCATTACAGCAGTTCTGTGTAGGCTGAGAAAACTTTTCTGAGTGATCCTGAGGACCCGTATTGGAACTACTCCAAGTGCTGAAGCTTCTGGTTGCTAAGATGCACTGATCTCTCTCAGGGAGCACGCTGATTATCAGATATATCTTTCAGAAGAGCCAGAATACTAAGCACGGCCATTTGGAAATGTATAATAGTGTCCTTTCAGGGGAGGGGTTTCCAATTTCAGTGGCTATAGCCCACTGGGTAAATGTCACCCACAAATGGACATCAAAACCAGTCTGAGGAACTCTGCCATTTATTTCTGTCACCTATAAAAATATAAGGGCCTGGTAATTCACATTGATTGTAAGTCTTCTGCCACCACTTATGATAACTATGCTTGGCAACTAATAGCATTTGGGGAGCAGTTTGTGCACATTCTGTATCAATGTTATGAAATTTGTGAAGCAGATGGAGTCTCTCCGCTACCGCAACTTAAACACCCCTGTGGCTCTTATTTGTCAAGTACACACATTGCACAAACATCCTGATTGCCTCTGTCATCAAGGAAATCGATAACATCCCGAGTCCTCAGCTGGAGCCTTTGACAGCGTGCCGTGCGTGCCCGGCTGAGGCCTAGCAACAGGAGAGGGCCACAGAGGCACAGGCCGGCCTGTCCGGCGTCCTGTTCGATGGGAGATTGACAGACATTTCGAACATTTTTGGTAACAAGATCATGGGAACAAACAGACAAAGCGCTGCAGGTTTACTGTAAATTTGGGTAGCTGAGCAAATGAGACAAAGGCCCAATGGGTGAGCACATCAACATTTTACGCCACAGCTGTATGGCTTCCTAATAGCTCTGCTCTCCGCAGCAGAGATTTCCCAGTTGACTTTACTGCTATATTTAACCAACTAAATATAGAGAATACTTGACTCAGATTTGTGGAGTGCCGGTGCACTATTTCTCACAAGGCATCTGTGCCAGCAAATACAATTTATGCCCTGGAACAATGCTGTGCAGTGTGTCTGGGGGTGTAACCCCTCCCCCCTCAGCCCCTGGGTCTCTCTCCTGGCAGCCGAGGGACACGGAGGGAGGGATGGGGCATTTCACCACCCGGCCAGATACCCCCAGGGAGTATCTCCCCAGGGAGACCTTTGTTGTAGACATTTCCAGCATGCAGTGGGCTAGTGACAGGGGAGGGCTGTTGGTAGTCACATGGAAACTTGGGGTGGATTTTTAAATTCTGGTTAATACTTCTCACTACAGTAAATACAGTTTTCCTGAAGCAGCTTGTGTTGCCTTCCTTGCAGAGCGGAGTTCTGCCTCCCTAACTCCACCTCCTAGAAGTCTTGTGTTTGCCTGCTCGGGGGGACACCCGGCTGCTCCACTTCAGTCATCACCTTTGAGACACAACCAGACAACATGGCCAGGGAGGCAGCTCCTGCTCCTTGCTCATCTCGAGAGTTTGCTCTTTCGCCTTGCTTGAGCAGGAGCAGCACTATGCTTACACTCTTTGATACAGCCATACTCAGGGAAGGCTTCTGATCACCACCTTTCTGCAGGATTAAACGCTTGCTTTCAGCATCAGGCCCTCGAGCTCTGGCCTGCTTCGTGCCTTGAGACCTGTGCAGCCAGTGGGACTTGGCCATGCTGTGACTGGCATCAGATTCAAATTCTCTTCTGAGATAACTTTTCTCTTTTAAAAAAGAAAAAATAATTCTTAAAAGCATTAAGATTTGTCACAGTTTTGCCCTAATTATAAATTCAGGTTTCCTTCTTTTCCCTGAGGACTTACAATGAAACAAGCATTATGTCTGAGCTTCTTTTGCTTCTCAGCTGCATCAAAACACAGTAAACCATCGATATATTCTATATCACGTTGTAGCACTTTGCTGTTCTGTACTTTTCTTTAAAAATGAGATAAAAAAGACAATATTAATGGCTTACTCAAAGCATATTTTATGCACTAAAAATACCAGAATTCAAAAGGACTCTGTCATTAACTGCCCTTAGGCAGTGCACATGGTTAACAAGGTAACTGGGTATTTCAGACCTGTGCTCCGTTGGAGCAGAAGGAGTGTTGAGTTGTGACAAATTTCTGTGTATCTGCACCTGGACCTAATGGCAGACAGACTCCTCATATTTCTCACATGCATTATCCCTGCTGTGCACTTGCTTTTACACAAGGAGATTAAATCACTGGGACTAGGATCAGCACAACTGGCGTATGGATTCGACTTTGTTGTTTGTTTTAAACACTTTAACTAATAAACTTAATATTTTAGTGTGAGCTTTACATCTGATTTGTGGCATATCCTGGCTAAACATGGTTCCATGAGAAGAACTTCCACTCTGGAGAGTGGGAGAGGCAGGCTATGCCTTCCATGTGGTTTCATACCACCGAATGTCACAGAGCAGCGGCCACTGCACATCTGTTCTAGAAAGCATCTTCTTGAGTTAAGCCTGGGATTTGACTCAGCTAAGAATTTAGTAAAGCAGCAGCCAGACTTCAGCGGTTAAGCTTCACCTCAGAAGTAGCTAGGTGGTTCAGAAGGAAAGGTTTTCTGAAGGAGTGCCTGTGGACTTTGGAACATGCACACAAAGGAGGACACACACATGGACTGTACGGGTCCTCCTTCCTTTCAGCATGTAGAAAAGAGAAATTGGATAAATAGATTACAGAGAAAACAAATGTAGGAAAAATCTGTGGAGGAACGAAGAGGATGGATATGCCAGCAAGTTTATAAACTGCCCCAAAAAGGAATGGAACTGCCGTACTCTCTTTAAATCTGGTCTGGTTTAAGTACGTTGCCACCGTCCTACCCCACAGCCAGGGAATAAGCACACACATGAAAATGCACGCTTCCTCACTCTCTCTGACAGTCAAGAGGATTTGGGTTTTATTTTAAAAAGGCAGCATGTTGTCTATTGCTGAATCTTAATAAATATGCTGTAAGAAAAATGTGCTAAATTTGAAGCTTAAAAGATATTTTTCTTTTCAGGACTCTAATAAATCCTCTGTCCCCTCACAGCCCATCCTACCCCTAAAGGATAACGTTTTAGACAGAAGGATGAGGAAAACAGAGTTATATTAATGGAGGGAGACGCTCAGTTATTCAAATAGGGTGGCTGCTTGCCTCTGTTAAAGATGTTCACTTTAAGAAATTCTAAGGAAATCTCTAATAAAGCCATTATATCAATTTCAATACTTACTGTTGCTAAAAAATATTCAACACTGACATAAAAGAGCAGGTATAAGGCAAAATCCAGTGTTTCTGAAACGCATCTTTCACATTCCATTGCTTTTTATTTACATGTCAAGACAGCTGTCCCACTTCCTTAGCTACATGCCATGCCCCATGAAATGCTTTTCTGCTGTGTGCCAATTTATACACTGATGTGAAGTTCATCTCAGTTTGCCAGTTCCCTTCACACACGCTGTAAATCATCTTTATGATGTTTTTCTCAGCATGCTTACCTGTACCTAGCAACTCAGACTGACGGAGTGTAAGGGGCATGTATCTCCCCTGGGGAAAAGTGTACAGAAATAATCCTCCTTTTTCTAGGGGACACCTATTAACAATTTAAATATGCATTTATAAGTATAAATCACCTTTTCCAATATGTCAATATGTTTGGGCAGCAGTATTTCAGAACTACAAGCAGCAGTAGAAAACAGAGTTACCTTTTAACAGGGCATTATGCTGAATATGATGCAGGGCTCTCCTACTGTTTGGGTTACAAGGATTTAGTGTTCCACACAAACCTTCTCCTTAGAGCTTCCTACTTAGGAGACTTTATTCTGCTATCATTATTTTAATTATCTATAAAGTCATTCCAGAAAGAATCCAAGTTTTAAACAACATATATTAATGAGGGGAGAGGGGATGTTGGTCACAAATGGACATAACAAAGGTTACCACAGTTCCCTCTGGTTTGGCTAGGACCCAGTGATGCATACAAGTGAGTATAAGGATATACTCCTTTCCCAATGGAAAGGCTCAAAGAACACCTCCCCCATATAGTCACTCAGCCCACCAAGAAAAATTAAAAAATCTTGTTTAGCATATCTTTTTCGTCATTCTGCAATATTTCTGTGTACCAAATCAAGGATCCAGGCTGCTGCTTTTCCCTTACAATGGCACCAGCTTAGAAACTCATCCCTGTTCAAGATCACACTCTAAAGCAACATGCATAAGTGATTTCTCTTGGGTGGCAGAACAGATAGAATTGACAAAGAAGCTGTTAGGCAGCACTGATACCTAGCTATACTGGAATGGGAGAAGCGCGGTCCAGAAAGAATGTGAGAACAGGTTTAAAACTCCTTGGGCTGCGGCCATGAGGTGAGCCCACTCAGTGTGAGCACCAAGCAGGCTGTATCAGAGAGTCTGTGCTTCAGTGTTCAGCAGCAGAGAATGGCAAATTCACACTGCTTCACTAGTTACAAATGCAGTAACCCAACCCTTACCCTCTGGCATCCTAGGTAAGAAATCAACAGAACTATACATCACTGGAGATGGGAGCACTTGGCCCCGATAGCTGTATCACACAGAATCACAGAACGTTAGCAGTTGGAAGGGACCTGTAAAGATCATCTAGTCCAACCCTCTGCCAGAGCAGGATCACCTAGACTGTATCACGCAGGAATGCATGCTAGCAAGTTTGAACATCTCCAGAAGAGACTCCCTAACCTCTGTGGGTGGCCTGTCCCAGGGCTCCATCACCCTCCCACTGACAAAGTTCCTCCTGACATTCCCATGGAACTTCCTCTGCTCCAGCTTGTACCCATTGACCCTTGTCCTATCCCTGCTGTCCCTGAGAAGAGCCTGGCTCTGTCCTCCTGACTCTCACCCTTTACATATTGATAGACATTATAAGGTCACCCCTCAGACTCCTCCAGCCTAAAGAGGCCCAGCTCCCTCAGCCTCTCCTCATAAGGAAGGCGTTCCACGCCATCATCTTGGTGGCCCTGTGCTGGGCTCTTCCAAGGAGTTCTATGTCCTTCTTGACCTGAAGGGCCCAGATCTGGACACAGTATTTCAGATGGGGTCTCACCAGGGCAGAGCAGAGGGGGAGAAGGACCTCTCCTGACCTACTAACCACCCCCCTTCTAATACCCCCAGGATGCCATCGGCCTACTTAGCCAGGAGGGCACATTGCTAGCTCATGGTCATCCTGCTGCCCCCCAGGTCCTTCTCACTTATGCTGCTCCCCAACAGCCAATGAATCTCAATTGTTTGCTAATGAGATTTGTAATTCCAAAGCAGTGCTTTGAAAGCACACCTCATACTGTTTCTAAGTATCCGTGTGCTCTCTATGGGTGAGGTGATTTCCCCGACCCTGGAAATGAGCTGGTAGCAGTAATCAGCACTTCCTGCTTCCCAGGAAAAGCCTGAATCACATGGAGCTGTATCAAAGTAGCAACTGGTGTGGGCAGGGAATGATTATAGTGGTGTGAGGCTGAAAGCTTTATTTTAGACTCCTGCGTAATCGCGACGAGAATCTCGCTGACTTGAGGCTGAGAAGAGGCAACAGTGAACGTGCTGCCATTTGTTTGGGTTTAAATGGAGCTGACAGGTCAGAAATGGAACGGTTGTGCACAGCTGGCACAGCGCAGCCAGGAGAATAATCAGGGGGGGAAGGAAGGGAAGGGACAGAGAGGAAGATTATAAACAAAATCACCACAGTGGAAATGCCACCCCAAACTGCAGGGTACTGATGTGGGAGATGCGCGATCTCATGCAAGGTAACTAAAGGAAGGAGAAAGAGAATCAAACAAAAATAAAGTCATATTATTAAGCAATCTGACAGTAATTAGTTGCTTACTGGCCAAGTGGGCTGGCATGGTAAATATAGTTTTATATATAAAAGAAATGGAAACGTTTTGGTTTGGTACTGTTAGAAGGAGACAGTAACATCTGAAAGCCGAATCTGGCTGCTCTACACTTCATTCAAAGTGCCTCTCTCTGACACGCTGCTCGTTAAAACAGCATGCCCAAAAAGGGAGCAATCAGGGGAGAAGTGAGAGGTCTAATAATTAGTAGCAGTGATGCAACTACTTGATAAGTCTGTTTCTTTAGGAGAACCAAAATGTCACTAGGAACAAAGGCTTTGCAACAGACTGTTTAAAGGTGTTAAGTTGAAATAAGAGTGCTTGGAATGAAACTTCTGAGGGTAAGCATTAGTGGGTAACTTGATGTGCTTAGAACACCAAGCAATTCCTACTTCTGAACATTGCTTCTCTCCCAGAGATCGCCCATTTTCTTTGGAGATTACCCTGGACCAGCTCTGCAGAACCATTGAGAGAGATTTTTGGAAGTAAAGCTT
The DNA here is from genome assembly GCA_013400835.1 of Zapornia atra. Classification (NCBI taxonomy): domain Eukaryota; kingdom Metazoa; phylum Chordata; class Aves; order Gruiformes; family Rallidae; genus Zapornia; species Zapornia atra. The sequence goes on along the minus strand of VZTU01007467.1, from coordinate 240,993 downwards.
AAATATCAGCAGATTTAAAGGTATTTTGGGGATAAGGCCAAGGTATCTGGAGGAACTTCTCCAAAATCACAGCTTCCTTTCAGACTCTGGTACCACCATCCTCACAGACCAGTTGTATGGGCAAGTCCTCACTCAAAGGTGTAAGGTACCGTTTCCTGAGAGAAACAGAGTTGCTGGAAATCCTGTCTCCTCTAATCTACATTAGTTCAAGTCTGCCCACACAGTAAAATTAAGTAACGATGTGTTTCTAAAATGCATGAAAAAAAAAAAAGTTGTAGTGAATTTGATAAATACAGTAGATTAAAGTGAGAATAGATTTATCCTTTTGTTGTTCATTCGCTAGCCGTTCTTAGACATGTAACTTACCCCTCAGAGATGTGCAAAAACAAATTCATGCATGCTTTCTCACATTGCACTTCTTAAAAACAAATAACTGTCTGAAGGGTTAGCTCTTTCCCTAGGGCTAATTAAGAGTTAAACTACTTTGAGAAGTTATCTTCATATATTACAGCAATTGTATGCTATTAAATGTCAATTACTGGGGTAAGCTGATTCCTACTGCATATTTATTAAGATTAATTTACAAGGTGCATTGAAGGAATTATTGAACATTTAAAAAATGTTAATAGATACAATTACTAATAAATCATTCTGACAACAAAAAAAATCCCTCCTGTTCTTCAGTAAGACCATGAAGCTCATTAAATCCTCCAAGTGAAACTGTCAGACACAGAATTAGTGCTCTTCAGCTACTGCACTGAAACAGAACGGTCTCAACTGCACAGGGATGCTGGAAAGTGTCAGGGTGGTAATTTTCCATGTATAGAATGTGCTCAAGAGTCTCTCCCCTCTGGCTGGCTGCCATTTCTGCCCGCACTTGGTGATGCCTTCCTATCTTCAAAATCCCAGTTCAGTTCATGTTTCTGTAGCAGGGAAGACCACCCTGAAGGGATGCCAAAGGAAGTGCCTCTAGAAGTTTGCTGACAAGTAACAGCTTCACAAAGCCCAATGTCAAAGGTGAAAAACCATTTCCAAAGTCCTTTTCCAGGGTAGCTTTTAGCGTGTGATCGATTTACACATAGGGACCCTGCCATTTGGTGGTTTACAAGCAACCCCCCCACCTACAACATCTGTTCACAAGAAAAAACGCTGTCAGGGAGCTAGTTTCTTTCTTCATTTGTTTGTTCTTTTATTCTTTTTCTACTGCTGTGACCTTTAAAAATAATTATTTGTGTGGTTTTTCCTTTGATCCTTCAAGAGCTGCCCTCTCACCTCCTCTCCTTTCCTTCCTATTTCCTTCCATGGCTGCACTGCCCTGTCAGCGGGTGCATTCCTCAGGTTTTTCTGTTGGCCTTCCCTTGAAACATATTTTCCTAACATTTGGTTCTCTATTAGCCTATGTCCCTGAAAACACTAGCAACATGATTAATCAGCTGCTGATCTTTTTCTCCTGCTCCCTTTATTAAAACATTTGGAGGACTATTCTCTGCTGCCCTGGCGACTCCTCTGCAGCTCGGAGCTGGCAGCTCTACTTGTTTTTCCTTGGGTAATTCATCTTCTTGCTCTCTACACACAGTTACTAACAGATCAATCAAACTCCTACATCAGAGTTGAGCAGAGGCCTCGGACAGCAGGCTACACTATTTCAGCTTCTATAAAAAAGGGACACGTAAAATGAGACAGAGCTGTTCTCTCATTCTGCTTGAAAGGAAACAGCTATTTATTTGAGCCTACACCTATCTGTAAACCAGAGGTAGAAATAGCACGATCTCTTCACTGTAGTAGCACTTAAATTTATCATTAATTTTTTTGGAGGATCGGGATATAAAGGTGAATCCCTGGGATCAAAGCATGGTGATGATAAAATTGTCAAAGTCTAAATGGTTATAAACATCGTTACAGTGAGGCAGTATGCAGACTGCTGGCACATTATGTAAATATGGAACACAATTCCATTTTAGGTGGATGATTACTGAAGGTGACAGAAGATGTTTCCTTTCTTTTCATCAGTCAAGTCGCAGTAGCAGGGAATTTAATGTATTTGACTATAATGTTAGGATACTTGCACTAAGAAACCATTAAATAAAACTACTTCTCTGAGGCGTTAATTAGGCTTTGGTTTATGCTCATAAACCTTTTTACATCCTTTTTCTTAGAAAGGTCATTTCATAGAGAGTTGAATGTTTGCAATTCGGGGTGCAAAAACTGGCTGCTCATGGGAGAAAGAAATAAATTATAAAGCCCTGAAACAACACAGTACTTTCACCAGCTCTTACATGATACTTTGTCAAGTACACAGCATGTGGGAGAAATAAATGCAGCTCTGCCCTCCTCCCATCAGCTCTCTGTAAGGACAGACCACACAGCCTCTGCCGAACATGGGCACCTGTTGCCCTGCGAGGCCCCGGGAGGTGTGGAGGAGCCGTGTTCCCTGCTGCGTGCCAGCTGCGTGGCCAGGCAGGGACGCAGCCCAGGTGCCCTGCTCCCAGAGGGCCACTGCTGTGGGGGACGCCAGCACAACATCCTGAGAGCGCTTATGTAGTGTATAAATAAAGCCCACTTGCCATACAGGCTACATGTTTGCTGCATTCATAAGACAGAATCTCTACCCTGGTGCATTTGGTGTGCTTTGACAGCCGCAAAGAGGAGGAGAGAGACACCTTCAGCAGAGCTCCCCCAGAAAGGGCAGCACTTGGCAGGCCGGTGGTACAACTCTGTCTTACAGTACCTACTCCACAGGCGCAGTAGCATGGCACGTAACAACTGCCTGCATGATGTCTAAGTGTAGCTGCAAACAACCTCTGGTACTACTGCAGTGTGTCCACAGCAGTGGGAGCACCGCATGACCTCCTGAAAAGTAATGAAGTTTAATGATCCAATTATGCCTTTGTCTTTAACAAAATGCAGAAGCAGAGCTCTATACAAGCAGAGTTCTTTCTCACCTACATAAGCATTGTTCAGAAAAAGAAGTGATAACACATAAAACTAGATTCAGAAGGTCCACTTCAAGTTCAGAATACGCTCCACAACGCTTTTTTCTTTCTGATTATTGTAATTATTTGTTTCTAATGAGAATGGGGTCCTGACATTCCCTCTCACATGTTTTTTAAGTAGTAAAATCTGATTTGAAATACTCTGCTTCTTTCATATCTGTCTTTTTTGTTCTCTGCCTGGAGGAGGCCTGGCCAGCCAAAAGGCTTTATGGTCTCAGACACCGTGTGCCATCCCCATCCTGCCAGCTGCTCTGCACCAGGAGCTCAGCTTGGCTGGAAGGGAGGCCGGACTGGTGGGCGAGCACCCGGTGCAGCTCACGCTGTGCTGTGGCTGTTCCTGAGCTCTGTAGGTGCTCAGCAGTTTCCTACTGTGTACCATACCCTTGTCTGTGCAGCGAGCAGCAGTCTGCACTGTTGCTGCTTCTAAGCAGGTAGTCAGAGTCGCTCCACTCACTCCTGTATATGTGTGTGTGCGCATATGAGCAGCAAGGCTGTATCCTTCCTGCTTCACCAACCAGCTTGGCACAGTGGGGTTCCTGGAACAGAGACAGGGCCTGGTTTTGAATGTGTAAGCAATAATAATTGCCAAGATTACCTTTTAATTATCCTCATTATCTTAGTCACGTGCAGAGTTTTTTTTCAAGCAGTCTTTTGTTTGTGAGGAAATAGAAGTGATCGGGCAGCAGAGAACTATGGGAGACAACACAAGATCAGGTGCTTGTGAAAAATCAAGATGAAGCCTCCGCTCGCAGAACAGATCAGCCACACGACTGGTGTCTGTTTGTGACAACTGAATTGCAAACATATTTCAAACAGTTCATTCCTACATAAAAAGGTAAACTTGTGCAGGTCAGCAGAATGCTGAATTATTTCCCATTAAAGCGTCGGCCGCTGAAGGATGCTTTTCCAGTGCCACTAGACTTTCAAAAGATTATGCAACTTTGCTGACATGAATTTTTTCCTACGTACACATTTGCCAGGAGGATTCAGGCTGCACTATGGGGTTGTTTTGGAGATAGTAGCTGCAAGACAGAGACATTCTGGATACATATTATTGCTCTGTAATGACCAAGTATGCCTCTCAGAGAAAACCCACAACAGTTACAACTGAGAGTAACAAAGTATGCGAGCAGATTAGGTTTGGAAGGGTTTTGAAATTTCAGAATCTGCTTTACTTCAGGTTTGGATGAAAACCAAGCATTTGGCACTCTGCAAACGCCAGTCTGGCACCTCTCTGGACCGGGCACAGCTGTGGAGCTGGGCAGCCGATGGCTGAGGAGCTGCGGACTGGGAAGCCAGAAGCCCAGTGCCGCCCCGACGTGCTGGAAGGGCTGCGCCACAGCCAAGAGCTGGAGCAGCTCATCAGATGTGCCGCAGAGGCCAGGGCTGTCGGCGAGCCACACTGAGCTTTCGCTTCTCTGGCAGCAGAGGGGTTTGGCAGATAAACTGGCAGAGACTGATAAAACTTTCAAAACCTGTCCATTCTTCATTATCCTTCGGTCAAAACCAAATTGCCCCTGGGTACCGCTTTGATCCTCACAAATCAGCATTCTCCAGTCAAAGCATTTCTGACCAGCTTTAGCAGAGGCTCCCAATCAGAGATTCCACCAGAGCTGGATGCCTGTCTCCATCAGCCTCCACTGCAAATCCACTTCTGAGAGCATCGCATTCCTGGGACACAGGCCTGATGCCATGGGCTTTCATGTGTTCAGGATTAGAGCCCAATGGATTTCATACTAAGAACAACCAGAGATAAACAGCAGCATTTTAAGACTTTAGTGAAATCGTCTGTTTCTGAAGGCTTGGGACAGAGAGAAAAACATATTTACATGAATTTGCAATATTTACATTTTTAGTCCTCGTTTTATCCTTCTTGAAGAATGAAAAAATTACTAATGATTTATGCTATTTAAGAGTAGGAAAAACCATGAATAATAAATGTCATTAATGCCAGCAGCAATTATAATTGAATTGCCTACAGACATTTATTTCTGCTTATTTTTCCCCTCACTGATACTACTACAGGAAAACATGAATTCACAACTGAATTTGATATAATTTTACATAGCTAGAATTAAGACTCAGTAATTTACTTACATGAGGGTCACAATACTTGCATTTAGTTTATATTCAATGGGCTGTTCTAATTGCACTCTCATTTGAAATCAGAGCGATTCATTTGGGACTCATGGGTGTTGAGCTGTGGGCCTGAAGCTTTACTACAGGGCTTCAGGTCTTTGCACAGACTCCTTTAGCTTCAGGTATTTTGGAAAATAAAACGGAATTCAGAATTTAACAAATCATAAGTTATAGTTCTTTGTATTTGTTTAGAATTACCACCTTTAAAAAAATAAAAATAATTAAACCCCTTGCTTCCAGGCTTCAGCTGGCTCGTTCCTGAGGGGTGGCTGACCTTCCCAAGCAGCCGCTGCTTTTACCTTCATCTCTCTGGGTTATGTATTTTTAATCCTTTCTATGTGTGTTTTTAGTTCTTCCTGTGACTGCAACACTCACAGAGTATTTACAGCTGTATTCCACCAAGCCTGAAACTCCAAAGCCCAGCAGCATCACATCCCAGCACCGCAAGCTGCTGGGAGAGGCGACTGGGATACACCTCCTGTGGACTTAGCAAAGCCAAACTGGCCTTTCACACATGTCCAAAACTCCTCTGAGTTTTGCTTAGAGAAGTTTGCTGGTTTTCTAGAGTAAATACATCCAGCGTTCTTCCTAAAACCAACGTGGCCACAGTTTATTTCAAAGCCCTTTTTTAAAGCCCCGTGCTCCTCATGGTGTAGTTATGGGTAGGACACAGGTGGGTGTCAGTGCAGTCTACACAGCAACTACAGCAGGCAAAACAACAATGGGCAGCGGCACCCAGAACAATCTCCTCTGCTGGCAGCATTTGGCTGGTGCAGAACCCATTACACCATCGAAATGGGGATTTTCTGTTAAGGCAGCACGTGTACAGTCACTGGCTACAACATATCAACACCTTTAAGCACCTTTAGTGTTACACAGCTACAGCCATCGGAGCGGGCAGTTGGTTCTAACGTCACAGCTGCTAAGGCACAACTGCTGAAACCCCAGAGGGGTAGCACAGCGCTCAGTTCTCACTCTGAAACACTCACATAACAAAGAAGTAATACCATGATTCGGATTATGAGCAGGTACTGCTACCGACGGCTGCGTGCAGGACACTGTCATTTTGTGCTGCTGATACAACAGATACTCGTGTACGCCTACAAGACAGCATGCCTGCAACATCCAAATCGTGCCCCACTTACACTCCCTGTCTCCTAAAAAAGGTCAGGTTCTTTCACCAACCTCTAAGTCAAGTGGAATGATGCACGTATAATAAGTTACAGACATGCCCTCTGTGCCTCCACTCTTTTAGAAAGGAGTAGTTAAGCCAAGGGCACTCATCTACCCACAAGGGCAAACAAACAAACAGAACAGAAAAACCCTTATTCTCCACTTGCTGAATTTCAAAGAGCAGAGACAGGAAAGTTCCCATTACATTTTTTAGTCCTGCCAAGGCCAAACAGATTCATAATTGGCAGTTAAGCACATATTTATCTGCCTTCTGGGTCTGTCTCCAATCTGAAGAGTGAAAGATCTTGCAATTGATTTCAATAAATGCAATAACTGTTGGCACACAGAGGCAGCATTCTTATGGTATTAATTTTGGGAAAAAAGGCTCAGCGTTGTACAGCTTTCTCCATCTTGTCCTGGCTGCAAGTAAACCACAGAATTTTGTTTTGGCTTCAACACACACCCAAGTTTCTTCCATTGCAAATATTGAAATAAAAACATGGTAACAATATGGAGAGATGCTGGACACACTTCTCGTTTCCATGTTCTGCATAGCTATTGCATCATTAATATCCACAGCATTCAGTGAAATATTTACAGCATATAAATACATCCTCTTTTTCCCTATGATTTTCCGCAAACTTTAGGATTAATGAACATTTAGTAATCTGAACATAACTCAGATAGACTGTTCAGAAGAAAAGCTCTTCTGATGCCCTATAAGAACATATAATATTCTCTACTTTTTATCTTCAGTTGCTCACTCTAAGTTGCAAGGACAACTGGTATTTAACAAAAGACAAACTCTGATTCAGTTATTTTCATTTATTCAGGGTTTTTTTGACATGAATTCCCATCAGTGGTTCTCTGTGAATATATGTGGTTCTTCCAGACACGGGATTTAATCAAAAAGATCTTGCTGCTGAAATCAAGTGGGGGTATTACGTGGTCATATACTTTCTGTCCATTAAGAACACAAGTTCTAATATAGGCAGCTGGCTACAAAATGACATCGCGTGGGGACCGTACTGATGTGGAAGGGCTGAACGCTGTGTGATGCATTACATCAGCAGCCCTCTCTGTCTTGCAGACATTATTGCTTTTCCCCTGCTTGTAAAGTTTTGTCTAACTCAATTTTGTTTCCTGCTATTTGATCAAACAAGGCTTGGTGCCTCTCAGCCATTTCGTCCCAATGAAGCAGTCGCATTGCTGTTAAGAGGCGTGATGGAAGCACCCCATGAGCAGGGCCAGCACAGAGAGCAAACTCCAGCAGCCTGCACACAGTTACAGTGCACCTGCCTTGGCCTGTGACAACGCTCAGGCTGCAGATGTGGGAAACACTGGCAGAAGCATCCAAGCGGTTCAAACAGACCGGATGCACTGCTTACACTGCAAGGTGCGGGGTGACCTCACCATCAGCACAACCTCCTGTTGTGAGGGCAAGAGCCCAGGTGCTGGACTGTGAGCCCACTGCTACTGTTTAACTACATGTCTAACTAAATGCCTTCTCCTCACAAAGAGAAGGAAAGAGAGGCGGGTTACTCTAAGGAGCAAGCAAAGTATCACTGCAAGTATCAGCCAGAGTCTTCCTTGAGTGAAACATGACAGTTGTTTAATAGGTTAGAACATGGTCCAAACCCTGCAGTTATGATGCAGAAGGGAAGATTACAAGATTGCTATGTGATTTGACTTTAATTATACTGGAAAGGAACTATTAACCACAGTGTTTCTGGCTGTAAGTATATATTGCACAGAGACTTTTCTTGAAGTAGCACTGATTAAAGTTGGAGGTAAAAGATAATAAAGACAAAGGGAAGCATGTACAGCATGTCGAGTTGCTGTGGGAAGTTTGAGTATTGAGCCACTTTTGTGGACAGAGATTACTTACAGCAACACACTGTGAGAAGCAGTAGTTCTGAGAGAGTTAACATGGGGACGCAGACTTTGGTCGCAGAGGAAGTTCATGGGCATCCAAATGCCAGAGGTTCCAGCAGGCTCCCTGGGCGCAAGGGCTGTGCTTCTTTCTGCCTGCCAAATCCTGAACACCTCAGGAATAGATAAACAGATAAGAAGCAGCTTGCATGGGAAAGTTTTGTTAATAACCCGTGTGACCTTGAAAGAGTCAGCTGTGCGGGACGCTCCTTGCCTGTGAGCAAAGCCTTGCAGGCTGGTGACAGCCCTGGGGATGAGTGCCTGGCCCCTCACCCAGGTCCTGCCGTGCCAGGATTTCAGCGCTTCAGGGGATGCTCGCTGGGGCTGCTGCAAATGAAAGCCCATGGGGACCCTCAGCACCTGCCTGGATTTGACACTAAGGCAGAGAAGGTAGAGGCTTTGGCCCCCAAAGTTTTAGAGAAGGCGCCATGGAAGGAACTGCAGGGAGGCTCTTGCCAAAACAGTTTTGCTACCAACCAGAAAAGAAAAGGACAGCTTACAAATCGTACGTATGTGTGCCTGGCAGGAGTCCACAAAGCCTTGTTCTTGGAAGACATTCTGAGAAAGCTAAAGAGGCATTCCGCAGTTCATTAAAAATAATGTATGCAGAGTAATAGGTTACAACTAGAAATGTCTGTGAAGAGAAGCAACAATCTTGCTTTTCCTTTTGGGCCTGTGCTGCATTTTTGAGATGAAGAACTGCACTGTGAGATACCAGGAGGTGAAAACAGTCCAGCTAATAAGGAGACAGGAATGACAAAAAAGGTCATATTGTAAAGGGACATAAATTGCATCCCCTCTTCAGCCTGCCTTCTGACACATTTTACTTCAGGCAGGTAGCATTGGGCAGGCACTCAAAATCTGTCTTGGGTTGTTCTCATGCCAAGAGTCGCTTAAATTCAACAGCCCTGTTAATTAGCATCATTGCTAAATAAACGGTCCCAGTCCCCCATTCATCAATTTATATCAGCTAATAATAGATTTCAAAGGAACTTACATTTAATGTAGTGACACTGCATCAATTTATTGAAACCAAACACCCTGTATTTCTGTTTGAGTATCAATTTATCAAGAGGGAACAGGTCCGGTTTCAAAAGGTTTCTCACACTCAGTAAATCCATCCAACTTACCCTGCTGAAAGGTAAAGGACAGTGAGACAACAGCTTTTGATTTGGACTGTAACTGAGTAAACAAAGCAAAATCCTTAAGTGAGAAGTGTCAATCATTAGTGCATTGCCCCATTTAGGAAAGAGAACACTGCACAAATACAGGCACCAGCGAGAGTGGTTACATACCAGACTAAAATAATATTCCTATGGTTTAATGAAAGACAGAACCAGAGCTCAGGGAACTGTCATGGGATAACAACCAGCCCACCTCCAAGGCATCAGTGCAAACATAACCCACGTTCGTTTGCAAATTTCTGAGAATTAATTTAGCAACTCATTTACATTCAGTGGCTCTCCTGAAAAGGGTTGTTGATCTCAGCCACTTCCCAGAGACCACATTATAAAACACATCCCCAAAAGAGAAACTAATACGATGCTGGTCTCAAAGAAATGAGAAAAAAGATGACTGGGGTGAGCTGTTCTCAGTGAGGTGTGGGGCCTCTGTGTGAGGGCCCAGGAAGAGCACATTAAGCACACCAACACATGCACCTGGCGAGGACGTAAAAGGTACCGAGAAGCTAATTCATCAGCACCGTGTTTGCAAATGGAACAGTGATGAGGTATCACTAAAGAACATACGCTGAATTACTGCAATTCAGTCTCCAAATATTGGCCTAACTCCATTAAAGTAGGTGTTCAAAAAATACGTTCAGGCAGAGCTTCGGAAACTGCTAAATTTGCCTGATTCTGCTATTCTTGAAAAGCCTTGGTTTCACCGCGCACAACGCGAAGGCTACCCTGAGCACTGATCAAAGCCTCGCCCCAAACAAGGTGATTTTCAGGTTATCAGATCTGCATTTTTATACTCTTGCCTCAACTTACAAATTATACAATCCAGAACTGTGTAACGAGCAAGAGAACAAATGGAACTGTGAGCAAATAGGGGACATACAAAGAGCAACTGAGGAGCCGAGAGGGAATTTTTCATTAATTCTCTTCATTAATTTTTAAATAATTTTTTAAATTAGCGTAGAGACAAAGCATTTGGGATGGAAGGAGGGACCCTTCCTTGGCCACCTGCCCGGCGTAGGTGGTACAGCAGGCGGGATGCCTCCACAAGCACCTTCAGGTGCGGAGAGTGCTGGCTCGGGGCGAGATGGGCCAGGGGCCTGGGCTGAGCTCCAGTGGTATGCCGGCAGGAGCAGCACAGGGCTGCTGGCTCTTCTCTCCCTGCCTTGCCTTTCTAGCTACAGCACAGTTCCCCTCCAGCTGTGCTGGCCATGGCCAGCCAAGTCTGTCCAAGTGGTGGTTCAGCGGCTGTTCCGGAGTTGGGCAGCCTCCCTGGGCCAGGGCTGTGCCTGGCAGAGACCTCACCGAGCACCAATGATGTGCCCGGGCACTGAGACAAGGGATGAGGATGGCTCCAGAGCCAGTTATCTTCACTCTCCAGGCATAAGGTGGAGACCAAAGAGTTAGGCTAGAGATATTTGCCTGGATCTGTAATATTCCTGCTTCTCTGAGATAGTGCAGAAACCTGCAGTGCAGATGTTTTTCTTGGGAATGCAGCACAGCCAGCTATAAACTTGAAGAGAAGACGTGGCTGAAGATGCCACACAGCCAAGCAATCATTCTTGGCACAGATTATAGTGAGGAAGAAGACACAGAAAAAGGTCTAACTGATGATGCTGTAGGACAGAAATAAGCAATAAAAAAGGAAAAGGCTCTGAGAGGAAGCTGGTGATACAGTACAAGTCTCTGCCAGAAGAGCTGCTGGTCTCAGGTTTACCTCTGGCAGGGCAGGATGAGAGAGGACAGTGTATAAGCGGAGAGCACGTCCCTTGGGACGCCGATCCCTCCAAACAGCCCTGGCTGTGGTACTTGCAGCCTGATAACAGCAGCGTTAATGTACACACACACTGAAGAGAAGTGCAGTGCATCTACAGCCCAGAGCACAGCGGTGCACACAGGCTCATATGCTCAGCCTTATGTGACTAATCCGCTCGGATTTCCACCCCTGAGCAGGTGGAGCCTTTGTCCAGCTTTCCCTTCGTGTCAGCCTCATACCCCAGAGTATTCCTGACTGACCCTATGATAACGTAGCCCATTCTGCCTTATTCTCAGAGGAACAGGGTGACCTGTGCCTACCACAGTTATTTTGATAACTGCCTTCAGTAAAGATTATTTAGAAGAAAATATTTGCATTTTGGCAGAAAGGTTGCCATAGGATGGATAATCTCAACCTCTGTTCAGGTGACTGAAGTATTTTGAAAGCCACTGAGATGCCCTTCTTCAAAGTAATAGGATTTTCTCATTTATTGAAACATATGTTCATCATTGTCCCTTTAACAGAAGAGTTCCCAGTCTACCAAAGGCTGTTAAAATGCAGAAATAGAACTAGGTCATCTTTATGCTGCACGTCAGTGTATGTGCATGGACGTTATTGATCACAGAAATTACACATAAGAGGTTCTTAAAATAACATGGGGGTTGAGACAGCAGCTATAACAGTTGCCTTTTAAGTCCAAAGGTTCAAAATAAAATGGGAACATTACTGAAACGTTAAAAAGGAAAGTAATTGTTCCTGTTGATACAGGATTGCCTGTGTCCTAATTGTGGAAAGATTTTCTCTGTCCTCCTTTTCCTCCACGCTCACTTCTAGGTGGCACTTCCTTCAGTACGTCAGTATGTACCTCGTCAGGAGACAGGATCAAACGATGGGTGGCTGAAGTCATTTAGTACACTTTTGAATGATCCTTAAGATTATTTAGAATACTAAAATCAAACAGCATCTGGTAATATGATGTTCATTTCCTTATGAAACTGCAATTTAAAATCAAATAAAAAACCCTAGGAGCAAGTCCCTTCCCCTAGTAAATACCCACGTGATAATTGGGACAAAACTGGACATTCTTTCCCTGCCCCAGGGTAGCTTCTGAAGTTCAGAGTTATAAGCAAAAAAGGGAAGTATTTTTAAAATCCATGTTTCCATTTTCTCTTTCCTCTTGTCTCTAGTGCCTAAGCACAGAGCAGAGTTATTTCACCCCTTGCTGCCACGTGATCAGTAGGACACTAGGAAACATTTGAGAGCAATGAGGAAGCGACACAGAGCTAACGGGCTGGGGGCCAGTGTCAGGTATGGAGCAAGAGGCATAACCTGAGCCCCTGCCACACACAGGTAACAGTGAGGTGACCCCTGTACACTCACCGTGTCCCCCTCTGAGCACACAGGCTTTATGTGTGTTTTGTCTCTGGTAGGAGTGGCAAGCTCTGTAAATGGGATATGTAACTCTCAGACTGCCTACCTGTGAGGCACCACCACAACATCTTTCCTGGGCTGCATGGTTAGAAGTGATTTACTTCAGGGAAAGTGAGTTGGACACTTAGCAGCTTTATATCTACTCTTATAGTTAGTCTACTTTGCTTGCATTACTGTATTTCAAGTTTCACTTCAGAGATCTAAAGCAAGTGAGATGGGTTAAAAGTAAGAAAGAAGTTCAACCCCCCTGCAAGGACAGCATCTTCTTCTTTGGGAGAAGTAATGTGTCTCATCTTCTGTCTCACCTGATTTTCCCCCAAAAGTCTTGTGCACATATTTGGATAAAACAACATTATCTAAACAGAAAATAATGGGAATCTAGCAATTACTGAAATAATGTGGAACACATCATAACTAAGCAGCTAAATGTTAGGCTATTATTCTACATAAAGGGCCAATCCAAATTACTGTGGCTCATACAAACGTTCACTTACATAAAGCTTGGCACTGATTAAAAGAGAGCCAGATGTAGGACTCCCAAATACCTCATTTGTCTTTAATTTTTAGTTATTAAAAGCTAACATCTGAAGATTCAAAGAATCAGTATTCTCCCAAAAGGCAATTGTTTCAAGGAACTAAGCACAGTCTGAAGAGGGAGGGGGTCACTCCTGAGCACAGGAAGGGCAGGTTTCACAAGCACTTGGAAAAATCATAGCTTGTTTCTATTCGATGGCCCGGAAGGATTCATCCCTCACACCGAAAGGACTCGAGTCCCCTGAGTGCCATTATCTTGCAAGAACTTACCCAACAGAGGAAGTTCTGTGAGACTGTCAAAGCTAAAGGTGAGCTGTCAAGCCCCAAGAGAGGAGAAAGAACACAGCTAAAATCATTTAGTAATCATTTAACTCATGAAGTAAGAGACGGGGAAAGGAATGGAGGAAGGAACAGAAATCAGCAGTTAATTCATCAAAGTTCTCATAGCATCTAGTCAAAACACGGTCACAAATAACAACTAATAAAGATTTGCCAAGAACGAATGGAGCTAAGCCTAAGCAATTTCCTTCTATGACAATATTACAGGCCCTCTGGATGGGGAAAGCTGTAAATACAATAAATCTTGATTTTTCATAAGATTTCAGAAGCTGTTTCTAGAAAGGCCTAAAAACTGCTTTCAGAGAATAGTCCCCAGTGATCCATATATTTTGAAATGGAAGGATATACTGAACAGACTTCTGCAGGGATCTGTTCCGTCCCCAATACTGTGCCGTATTTTCACTGATGAGAACAATGGGACAGAGTGTACATACACACTTTGTAGACAACACCAAGCTGGGAGGGGTTTCAAACTCCCTGAAGGACAGAATTAGAATTCAAAAGATCCTAAAAAGCTGGGAAAAAGTTGTGAAGAAACAAGGTGCATCCCTATCAAATGAGGGACAAGGCTCTATGTGTAAGGATAATCGTCTGTGTGACCACAGGATAGGATGAGACGGTAGAGAGCAGTCTGATGCAAAAATGCAGTCTGGCCTTTATGGGCCAGATCAACACCACCATGCCGATGCCAGAGAGGAAATGGTATGCCAGAACGCATAAATGAGTAGAGGTCCTGCAAGATATGAGAAATACAAGGAGATGTGAGATGCCAAACCTCAGGAAAGATGTATTCAGAAAGGCTGGATTTCTGGGATTTAATCATCCTCTGTGAGAAGCCCAGGACCATGGCAGTTCTGCAGGGCTGAGACTTCAGAGCCCAGAAAATGCTGCTGCACAAGGCGTAGTAATCATCTGCTCTGAACTAATGGGCTCCAACTGCCTTAGAGGAAGCGTAAAGCAGGTGGGAGGACAAGTTTTCTAATGGTGAGGCTACTGCTTGAAGAGCGTTGGGTCTGGAGCAGGCTGTGCAGCCAGGCTGTGAGCCCCTCACTGACTTTGACCTACCCGGAGCACAGGTGATCCTTCTGAGGGGGCATGGGATTAATGAGGTAATCCTTGGAAAAGCCAGTCATTTGTATTTTCTGTGATGCCATGCAACAAGATCACATGCATCCTACCTTGTAATCATTACATTTTGCTCTCTGCTGTACTGGAAGACAACAAATTATGGCTATTTCTCTGAGAACGCAGCTCTAATTCTTCACCGACCTTCAGAGCGCCTTCCCCAAGTTTCTGTCTGCTCAAAGCACACTAACACAACAAGAATGGCACCGTTAATGAGACACACACATGCAGATCAGGAAAGAAGAGATCCATAACTGGAAGTCACAGCTTCACCGTAGCACACTGATATATTTTCATCCCTAGAGAGAATCTAACCAAACAAAGTAAATTAGGCCAGAAAGTAAAAAGCATGTTCTTCTCCACTGCTGGGTCAGGTGTGTCGGGACAGAACAAGACACTCGCATACACTCAGGTGAGGTACGTATTTATGCAGATATTTCTCAAACCCCACATTAGCTGCATGATTAGCTGCTGTAATTGTCCTCAACCTTTGCTGACTGAAGGGCAACAATGCTGAGCCACTTCCGTCCCTTTTCCACTCTCTCTCTGCCTTAACTCTTAACTCTTTGATTGCCTCTGCCCACGAGCAAGGGGAGAAACCCATGGGCACCGTGCTGCCCACAAGCTGTAGGCAGAGCTATTGCTTAGACCCTGCAGCAAATCATGAAGACGTGAAGTCAGTAACAGGTTTGCTTTCTAGTTTTTACACTACCTAATCCTTTCCTTCTAAACAGCTGGTGTATTGGGACAACTAATAGAGAAACTAGTGGAACGCCTGAAGTAAGGCAATGTTTAATATATTCAAGCCATAGAAATGTACACTTGGTCATCAATAACCATTACGGTAAGAGAAAGCAATAAACAAGGCAGGTGTACAAATGCTTGAAATAAACATTTATAAACAGGCACACTCCTATTAAGTAAAAGTATATTAATTTTTGGAAGAAAAGTAATTTAATTGAAAGACAAAACAGGCAAAACAAAGAATCTGAGCTGGCTGGTACATCCTAGCAGACCCTTTTATTTCTGTGAAAAGACACCAAACTCTTTGATTTGTAAAACAACTGATACCTTATGGGAAAGCGTAAAGAACATTCTTCTGGGAAAGAAATCCTGTTGTGTAAGTCAGATTTCTTAATTTGCATAGTTGAGGATATTTGCAGTGCTCAAAGTGTGTATAACTGGTGGGTTTAATTAATTTCTCAACTCTGCTTCTTGAGGCAAAGGAAGACGAAGCAAGCCAGAGAGGTGGGTGGGAGTGAGAACACAGCCTCCTCCCTGCCCTCCCGCAGCTCAAGCACTGGAAATTGATATGAAAGCGGGGTCTTGATATCTCAAGAGTTCATCTGTTTATTGCCTTCTTAAAGGTTATAATCCTCTGTTTGTGAAGCCACCATGGGTTGCTCTAGAGAAGATTACAATGTCACAAATCCTATCAGAGGATTATAAATCTGTCAGGTTGTGAGTAATTATGAAGGAAAAGCAAACCTTCAGAGGACACAGAAATAACCTTCATAACAGGAGATACAGTGTCACATAAGACAAGCCTGCGTGGAAAACCCACTCCAGCCTGGAGTGTGTTTGCAAAGCAGGAGCCCAGAAAACCAGAACGTGAGTGTGACGGCACGGCACAGAGCCTGGGGAAAGGAAGAGCAGGAGAGAGGCTCACAGCCAGTGTAGTCACAAGGGCAGCGGCATCCCACTCCCACCCTCCACGGATGGCAGCAAAACAGCCAACTGATTTCACAGGGCTCTGCTCCTACTCACTTGGAGACTAACCAGAAACAAGGAGCCCAGATCTGAGAGATGATGAAGGCCCCATCTCCTAAATCATTGTGACCACAGAGAATTCAGCACCTCACAGCATCAGAAACTTCATCTAGAAGACAGTGGGAAGCTTCAGTCACCAACTCTTAAATTTAACTGATAGACTAAGATGTCTCTTTCCCCATCTGTAAGCTGTCACAAGGTGTTCCAAAGAGCTCGCAGGCCCAAGAGTTTTATATATATTTATATGTATATATAAAAATAATTCCCACAGATGATAACATGAAGTGGCAGCAGCACATTCAGAAAGAGAAAGGCCCTTTCACAGGAGCACTGCGTGCACTTCCCTGGCGGGACTCTGATGGTAGTGGAACCCCACACCTCTTTAGCCACATTACTTCTAGTGTTCCTATGTTTATGTTTCAACCCCCCAAATCATCATTCAGAAAATATAACCTTTCACATAGGTGTCTGGGGGAAGTAGATAGAAAAGTAAAGGGGTGGAGGGGGAAGGATTTGCACTGTAAAATTAGCACTGTCCTCATCCGTGCTGCAGGTAAGAGCCTATGCTGACAGCACTGCCTTCTCCTGGCAGCAGCATGCGGCCCCGCTGCGCTGGAAGGACCCTTGGGAGTTCTGCCACTTCGAAACAGGCACGGGGCATTGCCCAAGAAACAGCCCTCTGACCCCACAGCTCACTGATGCCTTTCTGTAGTTCACTTCTCCTGACAGAGGAAAGTCCTCCCAGGGCAGCTCCAAGGGCAGAGCACCCTGGATTTCCCGACCAGGTCCCTTGACCTTCTTTGCTTGTCCAGACAAGTGACTTTCTCTCCAAACATCAGCTCATGAATCTCCTATTGTAATGCTCCCTCATAAAGACTGTATCCACAAGAACCTTGCTCATCAGCATCTCAGATTACCTCAGCAAGGTGCTAAGAGCCACTGACTAGGCCATCCTCTTCTTGCCCGTTTCCAGCTTGAACCAGCAGGAATTCTGGTGTCAGCACTATGAACCTGCCGATTCACAGGCACTTACGGGGGGAGGGGGGGCGGGGGGAGACAGACACTTCACTTGCCAGCACAGCCCACACCACCATCGTGTCACAAGGAGTTTAATGCCCTTTGAATCTGACAGTGTAACCAAAGATGATCCTGCGTCCAGCATTTTTCCATTTTGGGGAAAAAAGTTTCTCCTCAGAAACCCATTGAGAATATCCACACATGAAAGATCATGCAACCTCTACGACAGAAGACAGCCACAGACCAAGAGGTTAACTGTGTAGGAAGCGAACAGAAAACATTCAGCCCTAGACATCAGCATACCAAGAGACACTCGCCTTCAGAGGCACCACGGAGAAACAAGAGTAGAGCAAGTAGCATGGGACTAACTCCTACAGTTGCTTGGTAGGACAGGGGAAGGCACAAGACAGTATGTTTGATGACAGGCATTTACACTGTAGACTGTCACTTCCATTAAACAGAAACATTTTTCTGCTGGATGAAATGCCATCCCACTCATCTCAGATCCTTTTTGTGATGGTGATTAGACGGGTAGGTTGTCTGTGTTACAAGAATGTTTTTGTGATACAGCGCAGAGGCAGAACAGAGAACTGGCTAGTATAAACTGCCATGAGAAACATGTATTGTCTCAGAGCTAGCACACTAAGGGAAAATACAACTACTCACATGACTTGTGCATCCCTGACGAGGAAACAAGCAAATCCGCATGTCATGAGGGACAGAGTCTTATTGGGGTGACTCACACCACCATTATGTAGAGAATAACACAGCTCCCTGTGCTCCTGGGGGTAGAACCCCATCTCAGAAGCAGCACTGCAAGGCTGCAAGTGTTTAGAAATGGCAGCAGCAATGATCAAAGCTGGGAAGGACTGTTAGATAAGGAACGACTGAAAGGACTGAAATTATTTACTTGAGAAAAGAGACAAGTTTTTGAAAGGTGGGGAAAAAGCATATAAAATAATGAATAGTGCAGAGGCTGGATTGTGGGCATCTGCTCTCGCTAAAATACAAAAAAAGTTAAATTGCAAGGCAGGAAAATTAGGATTAGATAATAGAAATGGTTTCCATTTTAGGACTGGAACTAGGCTGTGTAAAATGTTGCTGCAGAGTGCCATTAATTTAACAAGAGCTGAAATAGCATGTTGTGGCTATGTGGAGAGCAAGACCATGCAGATTTAGGCCAGTGAATGCAAAGCCAATGTCTTAAGATGACTGTTCTTTTGGGGCATAACCTGCATTGCTGTCTCTGGGCATAACCCCAAGCATAAGGGATGAGCACACAGCTTTCAGAGACGCTTTTGCACCTAAATATCACTGGGGCTCTTGCACCCTCCTGGCACACACCTAGTACTGGGCAGAGAGTGGCTGCTGAACTGGACAGACCACACATACTACATGTATGTCTTACGTGTAACAATAATGGGCGTGCAGCCTGGTTTTGGTGTACTCCTGCATGCAATCATGTAAGAATATCCTTTAAAAACATAACATTTAATGCAGATCTGAAGGAAGGGGCAATAATCCAAACAAAAGGGCAGTGACGATGGTGATACAATACCTACAGAGAGAGGAAAAACTCAGCTTGTATAGGTGTAGGAAAATTCACACACACAAAACCTCAGAGAGGGTCAGTTCAAGTGCACTGGGACAGCCTACAGAGAGGCAAGAGCAAGTACATGGGCCAAGGATTTGAGTTTCACCCCAACGGGAGGCTCAGTCCCATGAATGGAGAACCGTCATCTTATCCAGGAAGGAGCTGGTCAGGAAGGAATTAGTTTACAGGCACAGTCAAGGTGTTAAAATCCCACAGGTTTCATCATATCTGGGTGTTTTCAGAAACAGCACCTGCATTTTCTGTTGGTGAGGCTTGTAGGAATGTGAGTATGGATTTGCAATACTGGATGAGCTAGTCTTATAATTAAGTATAATACACTCAAGAACAAAGAGGCAAATATGCATGTTGGTGGCAGCGCGGTTATGGGTGGGAGGGGAGCAATTTTATACTGGTATTCTCTAATCACTCAGATCTATCCTGTTTTCATAGTTGTTATTTTCAATTTTAGTTAGTTCTGGGCACAGCTTTCTCTCCTGAGTATCTGAGAATGCTCAGCTATTATTGTATTTCGCTCTGAATTTTCCCTTTTTTCCTCCTTGACTTCCCAGTCTTCTTTTGTCTGTCTTGTTCTCATTTCTTTTGTGTGTGTGTCTGCAGGTGGCTTTTATAACAAAATCTCATTCTGCTTTCCTGCCCTTCCCCCATCCTCTCCTGTTTTGTTACCGCATCGCCTGCCTCATTTGTTCTTCTCCTTAAGCCTGTAACTGCTCATTTACTAGTAGATTCCAGTCTGTGCCTATGGAGCTTTTTCATTTTCCCTGTCTTCAAGCACCAAATCACTGCCTTCATTGCCACAGAGAGGCACGAAGCCCCAAGCCAGGCTGTGGAGCGGGTTTCACTCTCCCATGGCTGAGGAGGAGAAGGCTGGTGTCTGAGCTGAAGGAACCTTCATGTCAGGTTGTTGCCTCTCCAGTGGATAACAGGCTTATTACTGCTAGCAGCCCACTAGCATCCCTCTTCTCTAACCCTGCCAGTGTCTTGACAAGACTAATCCAAGGAGGCGAACAGCACAATAGATATACTGTAAACAATGCAGAACAACAAACAAACCGAAAGGTTTTGGGGGCTTCTGCTTTCATACATGTGGCTGTGCTATGCCAGGAGTTTCCATGTTGGGCTCTTA
The DNA here is from genome assembly GCA_013400835.1 of Zapornia atra. Classification (NCBI taxonomy): domain Eukaryota; kingdom Metazoa; phylum Chordata; class Aves; order Gruiformes; family Rallidae; genus Zapornia; species Zapornia atra. The sequence goes on along the minus strand of VZTU01007467.1, from coordinate 220,868 downwards.
TTTGTATTTAACAGTTGCTGAGATGCCCGTTCCTTGGTTTCTGAATTAAGTGTATAAATTAGCTATGACACCATCTGAACTGGATAGAGTGCAGGATAACTACAGCATCCAATATATTATTTTTGTCACCATGATGTGCACTAAAGCAGTTCCAAAATTCATAAGCAGGGAGGAATGGAAATACTTCAAAAGAAGTGTTCTCACTTGAAAAAAAAGCAGTAAGCTGTTAGCTGTGACATATGGATACAAGTTTCAATTGCACAGGCTAAGAGATAGGTCAAGATAATAAACAGATAATATAATGACCAGTTTTATCAGCTGCTGGGACCGTGACCAGAAGCTGGTGCCTTTGCCACTTCCAAAGGGTCATGTTGGTGGCTGGGATGCAAGCCCCACTTCCTCGAGCTCTAAACTGGTTTTGGTGCAGCTTCCTTCTTATTTTCTGCTCCATCCTCCCCCCCCCCGCCCCCCCAACCTTTTCTATACCTAGACCTCTTAAGAAGGTAACAGTCAAAAGTGCTCTTCAGCATCTGAAGACATTTTTGTTTTTCTTTTTACCTGTATGCCTTATTTTCTGCCCAGCATACATTTAGCTTCTGTGTGGTGAGCTCCAGCACACCTTTCCAAAATCTTCCTTTTGGGCTGGCAGGAGAAAGACAGAGCAAACCACCACCACTAAGTCCCAAATGACTCCTCAAGGTCTTGGGAGGTTAGGAAGCAGCCTGGCATCGTATTTCCTGGCTTCAGCGGAAAACAAGATTGGTTGGGAATACTGCAGGCTTTTTACAAGGGCACCACTGCTAATCAGGTCTGACTATTCATCCTAAGAGCTGCAGCACAGACAGTTTTTTGACTCTTTGTGATGTTCATATTCTCTGTCTTTAAATAAATACATAAACTGGCAGTGGCACAGTGCAGCTGATTACATGGCACACCGTGCTGCCAAAAGTCATGTATCAGCATGGCCACAGCTTGCAGGTTAAAGTTGTCCCCATTCGGTGAAGCCAGCTGTTTGCCAACACCAGCTACAGAGTATCTGGGTTGTAGGTATAGAGGATTTAACTTGGCACTAGGAGCTAGTGGTGAAACTGGTAGAGATTTTTCTGGTTAAATTTTCTTCCAGTTGAAAGCAATCCCTTGTATCCCAAAAGTATTTTGAGTAGCACAAAAGATTATTTACTCCCCAAAATTCAGCACTTAGCATTTTTTCTGATTTCAGGAAAGAGTCAAAAGCTCAACCTGAAACCCCTGGGATTTCACACTGAGATCTTGTGAAGTAGAGGTAGACGATTCTTTTATTTCCTGAGAGAATCCCTATTCAGCACTGCTGAGACTGAAGCGTATTTACGAGAGCAAGGCAAGACTGCACGGCCAATGCCTTCTTCTGTCATAACATGGATTGCCTTGGAGTGGGCAGGGCAAGTCCCGTTTCAACCCCCCCAAGTCGCTCATGGCTTCAATTACCAGCATTGCCTAACTAGTATCCAAATATAAGTGACTTTACCCATCTTGCTCACGTTAACTATGCATGGAGAACACAACATGTCCCATGCACTCGCTCAGGTCTAGAAACCAGATCCCACCAGTTAGTGACCCTGCAAACAAATGTACCACCCGCCAGTCACGGGCGGTTGGACTAAAATACTGCACGATTCGGCTTTGGACAGACAGACATATCCAGCAGAGCTTTTCCTTTTAGGCACTGGAGTCCTTTCCAGTGGGACTGTCTTTATAAATCGGAACCTTTCTTCAACAAAGTTCAATGCACTCTGCCAGACTCTGGCCTTTTGCTTAATTTACTTTGTGCAAATGGCCAACTGAGTAATTTGAGCTGCGTCTTCCAAGTGATGACTTAGCCTTGTGTAAGCATCTGGGTATGAGTGCAGGGCACCGCGCAGTCAGTGCAGCACTGAAAGAATGACTTACTACTTTGCTTAAAATTCATAATTCAGGAGAGTTCTGGGCTTTTAACAAAACCAAAGAGAAGTCAAAGATGAAATGGGTAATGGAAAACATATTTCTTTACGTCTTCATAAACACTCCAAGAACCAAAGCCCAGCAACATTAGTAATCCATAACAACACAGCCTGCCACCACAGACCTGGATGAAAACCAAGTTCATTTCCCTCAGTACCTTTCTGGTGTAACTACCTTCACTACATTGAAAGAGATGACTGAGTAAAAACAATACATTTAAGTAAGAGACAGAGGTAGAAAAGCAGTCCTCCTTAACTACACCACATTTATATGGTTTTTGCAAGTCTCCAGAGCTGCAAGTCACTTTGGCAGTGAGCACAGAAATACTGCTGCTCACAATACTTTCATCACAGTGAAATGATGACGTTTTGACAGACAATAATAAGAATTGCCACAAGGCAACTTTGCAGTAGTAGCATCTATAAAACACTGATTTAGATCTACTCAGAAAAAAATTAGAGACTGTAGTGGTAAAAGGTTGACACCTTGGTTACATTAAAAGTGCCAGCCCCGCCGGTGTCCCGAGGGCTGCCCTGTACCGCAGCACAGCTCTGCCAGCATTCCACCTCCGATGTGGCCTTGCGGATGCAGCCATAAAAGAGAGATTCAGAGGGTTGGGAAAGGGTGGTCAGCTATTTGATGGTTCAAGCATTAGAGTAAGAGACTTTCCTCAACTGTGCTCTAGAGATAGAATGGGAATGGAATAGGACATGCGAACTCTTGCTCCAAGGGAATAGTCACTCCACTTAGGTACTCCTGACCTGCCAGTACTGCAGCCGAACAAAAACCAACTGACAGCTTTTCTTTATTAGAAAATAGCAGTTCATTACAATAGCAACTGTTTTGGTGAAAGGGTTCACTTAAAGTTACACTTCCAAGGCAAACCTATCAGAAAAGACTCAAAAAGTGTGCCAATACTTTTGTTTTTAATTCTGGAACAGAAAAGTTTCTGGGCTCCAATCCAAAATAACATTTATGTTTTAAAAGGTGAGCCAGCTTATTTGAGATTGTAACAAAATGCTTATCCTGATCTGACACAATATTTAAAAACAAAACAAAAAAAAAAATCCAACATCAGATTCCGTTCATTTGGTAAAAGAAATAAAAAACCAAACCAAAACCCCACTGAAAAACTCTCTTGTGATGGGAACATCTTTTCTCATTCAGCTCTATGTACTATCCACAGCCAGTTTGTTCCTTGCCACTAACAGCAACAGCAGGAAGGATGTACTGTTGTAGGGGGGACAGCATGTCCCGTACGTCCTTGTGCATGGGGTGGGAGGCTGGGCCCACAGCAGGGGCGGCGTGGCCGGAGCAGCAGCAACTGCACCAGGCAGCAGCAACGGCCGAGGAGGAGGAGGGAGTTAAATGCCTCAGCTTTCCTTCTCTCTCCCGGCAGCAAGGCTGCTAACTGGCTTCAGAGCTCCCACTCATGAGCTCAGCTTCATTAACGAGCTGTGCAAAGCCAAGTGGCTCAATTCCCTTAAAATCCTGGCAAACTGCAGGGATATCAGGCTCCTGCCGGATCCTGTGGGCACTTGGGGGTGGTCCACACACTCCATCATAATCAGCCTTCTTTCCCCTAACTGCCCAGCTTCCTTTCTACATAATCGTAAGTCTGTGCTCGATGCTGTGAGAGTTGCTGTATTGTCACCAATTCAGCACCATGGTTTCCCAGGAGAAAAATGCACTCATCTCTGATTTCAGAAGCCATGATAAGGTTCTAGGATTGGCAATCTGCACCAAATATCTCAAAATACAGACTCTGGAGAAAGACTCAGCAAGAAAAATACGGTGACCACAGTGGAATCTGTTTGCACATTGAGCACAGCATAGAGTTCTGAACAAACTTTTTACAGGCTGGAATCATATGTTAAAAACAACTAGTAAATTACGGTACATATTAGAACAAGAACTATCCAGGCTGTGCTCCCTCCTATAATGGAACAAATCAGCTACAGAATGGGTCTGCCCTGTGTGCTGGTATAGAACTGTACATAAGCAGTAATCAGCTCCTGCTTTTAGGCATGTCTGCTATGGAAAATGTAATACTGGAATGATTTAGTGATACCTACTGTCAGGGGAAAGGAGAAGGGGAGGTGTGAGCTCTGAAGGAATTACCTAATGAGAGTCATGAGCCAAACCTGCACCTTCTGCCCCGTGGGGCTGCTGGGCAAACGCCCAGGTCAGCGCTGGTATTAAACACAGTGGGCCTGCACATATGCAGCAGCCTGCCCGAGCCAATTTAAATTAGCCTGGCGATTTAACTGTACAGACAGAGGAATACTACTGCCCTGTGTTCAAGCTACCTTGGAATAAACTGCAAGTTCTGGTTTGTATCTCAATGCTGAAGCAAGTTCAGCCTTTGTGTTCGGTTGTGTTGGAAACCTAAGTTTTAGTTCAAAGACCTTTTTCACAGAAAAGTTTGCATGCATTGCTGCAACCGTTCCTCAGACTTTAATCATGCCATTACTTGTGGGAAGTGCAGGCTTGCTGTACTCAGACTCCCACTTTGTCTTGGGGTTGTACCTCACGACACACCTTGTCTGGCTGTAGGGGGTAACGATAAAACCTTAAGACTGGTTTGGTTTTATTTCTTAATGCCTGCCAATTTTCTTTAATACAGATCCACCACAGATGAATAACGTCATGCCAACATCTCCCATCCTTCCTCAGATGGCACATCAACATTCCTATCCCAGCCTGGGACAGATCACAAACCCGTATGAGCAACAGCCCCCAGGCAAAGAGCTTAACAAGTACGCCTCTCTGAAGGCAGTCGGTAAGTACCCAACACGATGCACGACTTGGCATCAGTATGTTGCCTTTACTGCTGTCAGCTGACATTCTGCTTCACAGTTAAAGACAAAGCCTTGCTCACCAGGACTGCTTACTTACATACACAGCATCATGTCAGCTGGAAATGTATTTACAAAGGGGAGAGTTTCACCTATGCTGTAAACAGCATTCAGCTGTAGTTCTTTGTGCCCTGAATAGGCCTACCTGGGCATTGTGGTATGGATTGCCCATACCTATCTGCACAAATCAGAGAGAAAAACATCGGATATATTGTCTATGCATGAACAGCCTGTGGCTAACCCCTGCTCAGCTTACACATAGAACTGCTAACATCATTTCCCCACCACACTGCCTATTTCCAGACAGAGCCACTTAGCTCAGAAAACCAGCAGAGCAGCTGAGAAGGTTCCGACTTAAGCGTCTAATATTCATCACACCAGAAAAACTCATCACACACTGACACCCCTGTATCCAAACTTCAGGATAACAGACCTCTAACAAAATGTACGCCCAGGACCAGCTGAAATAGTTTCTCTTTGCTTTACCTGCTGGGTCTTGTTGCTACAGGTGGCATTTTAAATCTCTTTATAAAAGACAAGGGTTAATAGCTTTCTGCTCAAGTCTTGAATACAAACAGACTAGGTTTACAGTTCCTTCTGCAAAAGGTGATACTGTGTAATGATGTGGTGATTATTACAGATGTATGCACTGCTACCAGGCTTCTTTATCAGATGTCATTTTAGGTCAAGCCAATCATCAAAGCCAAAAGGTACTTAGGCATAATAAAACACTCAGAAGAAACCTCTCTCATCTGCCCAAGAGCCACTGAATGTACTTGTTTTTAAAGATTATTAAATTAGAACTTCTGTAGTTCCTGAGTGTCTGAGTACAAGCTTTTAAAGCAGCTACATTATAACCATACAGTTAGATCAACCTTGAAAGATTGTGCACTTCAGCTCCAGAAGTTGTATAATGCCTGGTAGAATCTTAAACTGAATTAAACATAACTTTCAGGGCCATTTTTTTCAGGAGGACTGCACTATCTCCCCATGTTTTTCGCCTGTCCTTCCTATCCCCCTCTGTCTCTTTTTCATGGTACATCTACTGGTCTCAGACCACATCAGCCAAGTTTTAGATTCAGGTGAATTTTCACAAGAGAAGTACAGAAGGGCTGCGTTGTTAGCCAAACTAACAGGTTAAGGAGTGTGCACAATCCATTTCCTTTGCACCGATAGCAGCTTGAGGGTGGGTTCATTTGCCACAACAGAAATTTAATAAGGGGCGTGTTCTGTGTTTCTCCATGTGTTTGAGGCAGACCATACTCAGTGCCTCCTACACTGCATGATCCCATTGTTCAGTTGTAGTCCACCATGCTTAATTCTCCTCTTTAACAGGGGGTGGAGGAAGGAGCATTCCCATTGCTTTGTAGCAGCTGTAGCAATAGGACATTAATAGCACTTGCTAGAACGTGGCCGTAAGTGGTAAAAAGTTTTCAGTGGTAACTGAAAGAGTGATGCTTTACCAGAGGCAGTATTAAATTAATTTCCCCACAGCTGCCTTCTTCTGAACTACAGATGTCCTAAAAATTTGGCTGTCTAATTTTAGAAGCGAGCAACTCATCCCTCAGTGGCTGGCTGCTGTTGAAAATTCAGTTCATGAAAAAGTAGTGAGTCCCAGTAATCTCTGTTCTGCACCGTGTTTGGGACCCACGCTGAATCCAGCACCCAAGACTCAAGCACCTGTGCAAACAAGAGGGGACAGTGCTGCTGCTGTGCCTTTGCACAGTGCTGCTGAGCAAGGATGGAGGATACCTTGGTTGGGAGGCCAGGCTGAGCTTCAGGAAGTGATTTTAAAGCCGTGTCCTGGGCTCCAAGCCGTCCGGCTTAGCAGAGTGCAGCGTGGAGGTGGGCTGTTCATGCGTGCAGGCAATGCACCGTGCTCATTGCAGAGCGCCTGATTCAGCACAGCAGGGGAGCAGAGAGTTGAAAAGGGCAACACAGATCTATTTTACTTTAAAAGTAAAATGGTTTTATGTGAACCAGTTCAAACTGCACAGGCAAACCCTTACACACTCAGCAGAAGAGTACATTTTCCTCATTTCTTGTTAGGAATTTCTTTATTCGTTGCAGCCTCCAGAATTCCTTCAGTGCTGACCAGCCACTACTGACCAAATTCACCTTTTCTTCTTACTGTCTGCTGGCATTACATCCCTGAATAACATGAGGACATTCTGTGCCTACTTTATATTGTCAGATTGGTGCCTGGAATACAAAAGGTAACAGTGAGTTGAGAGTTACTTCACTGCCCCAGAACTTTACTCTCCTTCTCCCATAACACCTACAGCACCGGGGAGTGTTCAGCAGAAGGAAATGAGAGAGCAACACGTGCTCCTGAAAGAATAGCTCAGCGATCCATCTCCTGGTGTCTCTAGCCTACCCGACTGACTCCCCCATTATTTGGCCATTTCTGAGCCAGAGAATCGTTTATTAACAGTGCCAAATCTGTCGCACTGAAGAATGTCAGAGACTGTCTGAGGGAAAAGGGTTAACAAGACCTCAGACCAGTCTCACCAGAAGTGGTCACTAAATGTTGTGTGGCCACAAGACACCCAGCGTTTAGAAATTGCAGTTTTTTGGTCACCTGAGATGACATGATGCTGGTTTCCTTCGCTGCTTTGCAGTATTTGATTATTTATGTTAAAAGTGCAGAAAGAGGTTTTTCTGCATAAATTATTCTTATTTCCACTTCATCAACCATGTTTTTACTCCATGCTTAAATGGTTATTGCTCACTTAAGCAATCCTGACATGCCAAAAGCTACAAGTGGATGGAAATCTTGTATCTGAACACCTTAATGAAATTCAGGTCCCAGGACATGCAACGGTAGCTCATCCCCATTTTTATGCACATCATTTGGACACTCGTGCAGAAAGCACGAACAATACAGCTTTAAATTCCACTCTGCTAAACTGTAAGGGTTGGAGTCCATCTTGCTGCTTAATAAGAGTTTCCTGGAGCTCAAACTGGCCTCACCAGTCTGAGGTATTATAGTTATTTGGTCCCTCTGTTCCATGAGCCTGGCTCGGAACAGTTCATTTTGTGTCCTGAGTTTCGGGCAGTGCAGAGTCACAACCTTTCTTTAGAGCTGCCTGCAAAAATTAAAAGCTACCCCGACCCCAACTTTCTAAAGCCCCGCAGCATGACTGGGAGAAGGATCTCTCAGCTGCTGGGGATGTGCACAGGCATGCACGCTAAAACTCAGAATACCAATATTTCTATCTTCTTTCAATTAACTTTCTTCTTCCACTCTCACATACACCCACATGCACATAAACCTTTGAGAAAGTGACTGGGTATGACACAAGAAGAAATGACCCAGCCAGTTTAAATTTATTAAATAAATTATAATTAAAAATATATATACACACACAATGGACAGAATTCCTCCCTGAAACTCAGACCCAGACAGCCTTCAGTGATGCTGGGAGTTGTAGTCTCATGTGGGATGAAATCAGATCTAATTGATTGGATATGGTGAAGCTAGAAGAGGGATATAATTGGCAGCAGACTAACCATCACATCTCTGATTCTACAGCTCCCAGCAGTTCTTGACATTTCACAGTTCTTTGATCCCAAAGGAAATGTTCAACAGTGCTCCAGCTCTGCTTGCAGCTGCAGACTCTGCAAATACAGCACTCAGAGAATTAACTTCCCTGTGTGGGTCAGTGTTACCATGCAAAAAACACCATGGCTGCAGACACCCCAACGCACAAGGCCACACTCCCCTCAGAAAGTTGAAGCACATGAGGAAACTGCCTGGTTTGCTTGTCCTGTGCATCTACACACAGAGGGGTCTAAGGGGAAGGTCCCCATACAGTCAGCTCTGAGGTATCACCTTTCAACCAGCCTCCTGCCTGATGAGAAACTTGGTGGCACCTTCTCTAAAATTCAGATCTCCAGTTGCCATGGAAATGACCACAAGTCCACGCTGACACAAGGTCTGTCTTAGGAGAAGTGACTTGACAACTGCCCCCTGAGATCTGATACCTACCTCACCAGGAGAGGAGGCTCTGCACCATTCTCTGCTCCTTGTGCTCTAGGCTGGAAACCAGAAAGAGCCCCTGAAGAAAGGGAAAGGCCTGCCCATGCAGTCACAGGGGTCCAGAAAAAGGAGAACTACACACTTCTCAGACATGACATGTTTGTGTTACTCTGCTTTCCTACAGCCACCACACTGCCAACTCAGACAGGTAAAGAATCTTGCTGTGTGGAAGGCTTAAAAAGGAGTTGTGCTTTCATTTCAAAGACTAAGGAAAAATAAAAGTTAAAAAAAATCTGGGACATGAGAATTTAACACCACAAAGCCAGACGGGGAAGTTCAGATTAATGCATCATTTGTCACCCCCAGAGATTCAGTTAATGATTTCATCTATCTAGAGGTATTTTCAGTGTCACGGGTAATGCCAGGCTAGGCTGTCTGTCCAATTCATGACAGAAAAGCTCGGCATCTTTCCATTATTGTTACTTAGCCCAGCGTGGCTGGAGAATATGAAGCTTTTGAGTGTTCATTTGTTAGGGAAGTCTTCCACACTTTAATCCTGGCTTCTCCTTCAGGCACAGGAGGAGAGTCAAGCAGCACTCAGTAGCAAGCCCCCACCTCACCAAGACTCTGCCAGAACTGTGCCCTCAGCTTTTCCATTCCCCAGCTACATGAAATGCCATGGTCTATGCCTTGTGCTGAGACCTCCCAAACTTTATATCCTGTCCAGTGTGTGCAGACTTTCAAGACCTTTCCTTGCTACCACGAAATCATTTAATTGTTTTCTCAGTTATTTACCAAATTGGCTTCTGATACCCACAGGCACTCTGTTATAGGTCAGTAAAAAATGCCTGGTGAGTCTTGATCAAAATATTTTGCAATTTTATCATCTAGTAAACTCATTTCTTCCTCTGGTGAGGTAGCCATATCTTAATTATAAATATGCTCTTTGTGCAAAGCCTCAATATCTTGAGCAAGATCAGCTGCATCACTGACATTCTCTTACAGCCTCTTAAATAAACCTCTGCAGGGTGATATTCTTTCATAGAACCACAGAGCCTTTAGGGTTGGGAAAGACCTCTAAGGTCACCAAGTCCAACTGTCTGTCCAACACCACCATGCCAACTGAATCACGTCCTGGAGTGCCACACCAACACATTTTCTGAAGCCCTCCAGGGATGGTGACTCCACCACCTCTCTGGGAAGCCTGGTCCAGCGACTGACCGCTCGTTCAGCTCAACCTAAACTTCCCCAGACACAACCTGAGACCATTTCCTCTTGTCCTGTTGCTAGTTACGGGGGAGAAGGGACCAGCCCCCACTCATGACAGTGTCCTCTGAGGGAGCTGTAGAGCACACTCAGGTGTCCCCCCCACCTCCTCTTCTCCAGCTGAACAGCCCCAGTTCTGAGGCTGGGAATTCTGCCTAAGTGATCAGAGATCCAAGCAGCCTTTGTCCACACCATCCTCCACCGAATACTCAGAGCTGGGAAAAGGCAGCTCCTCAGGATCACATTGGTCCTAGCAGAAGGAACATCTGGGCTGCTGGGAGGAAACTGCAAATAGTCCTTCTTATACAAGAAGCAGTTTTAACACCAAAATAAGATGCTCTTAAACATTTCCATCTACATAGTCTCATTTTAAAGATTTTAGCAACTCACAGAATGTCTGCAAGAAAGGAACTATGAACTTCAGGTCCATTTATTTTAGTTTTAACTCAGGAATTTTATTTCTCTGGGTTGGAATCACACCTAGCAAATTATGTTTTTTTGGTCAGAATTTGCTCCACTACCTGGTTTTATGGTGAATGAAGAATACTTACAAAGTTCTATTAAATTCTTAACCCATTTTTCATGCCAAAATAGATTTAAATCCATATATCCTTAATTCCTGTTCTTTCCACCCATGTTCCCGGCAGTGGATGCCCTGCAATGGAGAAGCAGCCTCTTTTTTCTTGTTACCAGCATTTATTTTAAAGTGAAAATGAAAAACCATCCCAAATAAAGTCATAAAAATTCAGATAATAAATGCCACTCCACTCTCTATCAGTTACACATCATAGACAACTCAAACCCTTCCACTAAAAATTAGATTGGTTCTCTGGAAACTAGTTGACTTTAAGAATCCTTATTATGTGATAATGACTCAAAGCGATGGGAAAAGCAATGTTCCCCTTTTTGTAACACACAGTGGGGGGATCTCAGGCCAGTCCAGCTGACCACCAGAGAATGCTCGTCTTTCAAGTTTTGTTACTCTTTTGCTTGTGTCTGGTCTTGAAGACTGCAGCTTCCAGCGGTAAGCAGCTTACAGTAATCAGCTTCATTTCCATCTATTGCGATCAGTCATGGCCACGGGAAAGAAAACTAGTAAATCTAAATCAAACATGGGTTATTCAAACTTATTTCTATGAAGCATTAATGAATTATGGACGAGGTATTTTAAACATTAAGTGATGAGAAGACTTGAGCAAGTGAAACCTTAGGCTTAGGCGATGCCACTAAATAAAAGTGAACCAATAAAACCCAGAGCTCAGCACAGGGGAAGACAAAGTCCTTAACAACGTTAAACACTTTCACTTGCAACCCTTCTTAAACATCCTTCTCCTTAAGTGCTTTGTTCTGCACTGTAAACATGTATCTACATATAAATGCACTTCTCATTGTGCAGTGCAAAGGTTTTTATTCATTATGTCAGAGCAGAGGTTGATCATAAAGATGTGAAAACATGTGTGACCACTTGCAGGTACACAGCAGCCCTGTGGGATCCCAGCTCCCACCCAGCTTTCATCCGGAGCGTGACTCCTGCAGGCCCCACACATTGCTCGCCCTGGCTGTTCTCAACACACCCCACTCATTTCTCCTCCTGGGCTTTAAGCTGTGCAGGGCACTTCTGGCAGTACTGTTGCAGTAAGAGTTTCACACAGGCCCTCAACATGTCATGTCCTTCAAGTAGTTCTCAGAGATGCCAAATGATCAAACCTGTGTTTAGTGGTGACCTACACCCCTCCTCCCCCCCCAATATTTTTCAAATAATTAACAGAGATTTTGAGGATCTCTCTTGAGATCAGCCCTATTTTTAAACACCAGCAGGGCTTAGAAAGTGTCCTAAACGCAGTGCATAGAAGTGAAGTCCTGTATGATTTCAAAGTCTCAATTTTAGATGAACTCTGGGGAAAAAGCCTTGAAGAGAATTTTCTCAAATTAAAAGTTTCTCTAACTAGAGGCTTTCAGGGACCACTTATTTATTGAGTATTCTTTCATGCTGACAATATTAAAATAGAAATCAATACAATGATTGATCCAGGATTTTTTTTATTTTTAACATCAAAAGGTGAAACTGAAGAGTAGCTTTTTAAGGAAGGGCTTTGATTAAATTTTCCCAAGAGCTGATCAAAGAGAACAGGAATCATGGAATGAAACAGTGCAATTCTGAAAGCCCACCACAGCAAAAACGCTTAATTCAGCAGTAAATTTAGGTATTCTGGGTTTGGGAAGCAAACTCCATGAGAGACAGACTCAATCTCTAGACTCATACTTTTTTCCCCATAGTTCTGCTGATTCACATTGGAGCTATCTTTTTTCCCCTCAAGTACATCAGAACCTGTCTCCATGAGAACTTTAAACGACTTCATTCGAGTCTGTTGCATTTACAATCCTTGTGACTGAACATGCGTTCAGGTTTGACTTGGCGACTGTAAGCAGTTACAGGGATTACACTGCTCAAGTCAAGTTTACTTAAGTTAACAAATAATACATTTTTTTTTGTTCTAATCGAATTCAAAAACTCAAAAGCTTTAATGCCCTTCAGCTTTGTACATGGATATCTGTCAACAGCAGTAGTATGATGTTCTTCAGGATTACCCATGACTAGCAATGGAGACTCGTAAGACAACTGATAGGAATGAATCTCTTATTAACAATATAATATAAATAGCAGCAGTTATCTGTCTGCTATTTTGGTTCTGCAAAGGATGTTCTAAAGACAGTAAATGTGTTTAAGAGAGGAATTACACTGATAAAAGCCACAGAGATCATTGCTATACTCCTACACATTCATACTATAATAACAAAGGGCTTGAGGCATGGAGGGACGAAGAGCAGTAACATGATTTGTAATGCACACTGTTAATTTTTCCAAAAGTCCTTCCCCTGACAGCTTATTTGAAGAAGGGTAAGAGGAAAAGAGAAATGAGAAATAAAAGAAAAAAGTAATCTGAAATGTAGTAGCTATTGTACTACAGCATGAAAAAAGCACCACAAAAATATCAGTCTGTCCCCCCCTTGCAGGGGACCTGGCACAGCTGCGGAGGAGGATGTGCAGCTCAGGGCTGCTGGCCCTCGTTTTCCCAAGCAATGCTCACCAGTGCCATGGAACTGAGGCAGAGGTGGGAGCTGACTACTTGGATTTGGCAGCAGTCCTCTGTGTGTATGCGCACTACCGAGCATTCCCTGCCCGCCACCAGCCATGAATGCTTTTACTGTGTGTGATGGCTGCTCAGAGGGTCATGTGGAGAGTGGTCTTGGCACTGCTTCATCTTGGAGTTTGTCCAGTCACAGAATCACAGGATGGTCTGGGTTGGAAGGGTCCTTAGAGATCATCTTGCTCTAGCCCAGGGCGCCTAAAGCCCCATCCAAACCAACCTTGAGCCCTGCCAGGGATCCTGGGCAGCCCCAGCTTCCCCATCTGTATGAGCACTGTTCTGACAGTGCAAGTTTGCCAATTGCCAGAGAATGGATTGTTTCTTTTCAGGTTGACAGACGTGGTTCGTTTGGAAACCTCTGGCAATTATGCACAAGACTTTACTAATACAAAGGCCATGCAGTCTAACTGGAGGGAGACGGGAAGAGAAGGAAGGGAGAAGGAAAAGCCAGAACTGACTGTGTGCGAGTACAGCTAGGGAAGGACTTTCCCCCCGTTTTCTTGCCTAACAACTCTGTTAAACAAGATTCCTTCTGGCAAAGAGAATTGAAAAAAAAGATAACTTTTCAACAAAAACAACTTATGCCACAGCTAATTTTGGGGGAAAAAAAAAGCAAACAACAACCCTGACTTCAATCTGGAATGATTGCTAAAAATTCTTCAAAATTACAGCAGTTAAGAAACAGACCAAATAAAAATAACTCTTGCAAAACTTATTACATCACTGGGACCTTTTTTATTGTAACCAATAGGATTCAGACAGCCCTTAACGCCTCGCCCTGTGTTCAGAAATAATGGTGTAAATCTAGTATGACGCCAGTTGCAAGAGAAAAACACAGGTTTATTTCAGCACCAAAACACATCTCAGTTATGTATTCAGAGACCCAAACTGGGTCATCTGTGTCCTCCTGCAGCTTTCTACATCATCACAATGAGGAACACATATGTTTAAGAGTTATAACCAGCAGAAACAATAACATCTAATAAGTATTAAAACCGAGAATGAAATTCACCGCACAGAAGAACGCCAACAGCAATGTGTGAAAAATCAAATCAGGTTCATTCTAAGAACAGTCATTACATGTAAACACGGCCAGGAACACAGCAGCTTTTTTCAGTCCCTCTAAATAAGATAAATTGACACCTTGAGGAGAACACCCATGCATTGTTAGATGCTGAAGCACACTACCAAACACTGCGAGTTCTGTTCAGCCCTGACCCGCACCCCCTGCTCTGGGGGCACTGTCAGGTGCCGGGCACGGAGCTGCACAGCTGGCCCCAGGCACTCCGCTGCAGGGCCTGACGCCTGCCCACACGCGCGGAGCGGTGCTCCTGGGACAGGCAGGGGCCCTGCCCTTGGCACGACTGAAGGGCCTCGCTGACCAGAAAGGTTACAGACAATTTCCTGTGTCTGTGGATGTGCAAAAGCACTGCTGCAGGCTTCTGACACCACCAGATTTGTCCTAACTGGTTTGCTTGAGAAGCATTAAGAACTCCCCAGTGAAAAAGAAGCAAGATCACTGCAGGAAGACGTGGAAGCTGGCTTCCAAGCAAATCTCCTAAGTGTTAACCTCTTTGGCTTCGGACAGCATTTTTAGAAAGCATCCCAAACCCTCATTTCCCATAATCAGTTTATGCCGCAGTCATGCTTTATTCAGAAGTTAAGCATGACAGCATGACTCCTTAGATCGTTTCTATTTCAAAAGGCAAGTTTTCTTGCCATATAGAAGGTTTTCAGTTAAGACTTAAACTGATAAATATGCCTAAATGAGATAAAATGAAATAAATATTCCACAGTCAAACATTTCATATTTATTTGCTATTGTAGATGCCATGAAAAGACATGAGCTTAGAGGCCTTTAGGAAAAAAATAAAATGAAAAAACATCTTTACAGTTACAGGTCAGCCACCTGCTGCCCTTCCACAGAAGTGTCAGGGATTCAAATACATCATTCTGTTGGATTCTTTTTTTTTTTTTTTACAATTTCATCCATTGGTCCAAGAATAGAACCTGGAATCTTATTTCCTTCTGAAGTTTATCATTCATTGCACAATACTGAACCAGCAATTTAACATCTCGATGCTTGAATTTAGAATGGTAAATCACTTCAAGATGTAACCAAGTAGTGTGATCTTTGTCAATCTCTATGTGACAGATTTCAGGTTTCCTAAAAACATTTACAATTTTAATCTTAATTTAACAGGATGCAGCCACTCTTTGTTCCCAGGTTGACAGAGTCTATTGGTTGCAGTAAGTCAGAAGAGCACTGGTTTTTCACACTGGTTAGATACACGAATTCTGCATGCCTTTGGTCTCTACGTCAAGTACAGTGTCTGTGTGTGTGTAACATATCACAGTATCACTGCAGCACTTCGCAGAATCGAATCATAAATATTGCAATTTAATACTATGCAAATCAATGCAGGCAAGTGTACAAAGCCCAACTGGAAAACCTGCCAGAACTACACAGTAACTAAGTGTTTGTAAAAGAAAGGAAGAAATAGGCTTTGCAGTGCTGTGCTTCCCCGGCATGTGAGGGATGGAGGAGAGGGGTGCTCCTGCTCACAGACGTGAGGCTGCGTGTGTGTCCCAGGACCGAAGCCCAGCACACTCAATGCCTGATGCCTGAGGAGTTAATAAATTCTGTCTGTGTGTTTCCCAGCCAAGCAGCAGCCTTCGCTGCCTGTGGTGGATAAAGAGAACATTGCCGAGACGGAAGGCTCTACTTACCAAGTCTAATTACGTTCCTATTCTAAACCATCCCTAATGCATTTCAAACCCCAGAAATACTCTGGCCTCTTCAGCCTTTCGGAAACTGTCAGGAAAGTAATCGATAGAAGAAATGTTTGAGGCTACATATTTATGTTTCATCATGTCTCATAGCATGAAAGTAGAATTTTATTCTGTTGGGAAAACAAAATGCAGTCTTGTGTCTGGAGGTGGGCAAGCTCTTTTCAAACAATGTCTGAGAAGAAAAGGTTGATATGATATGTCTTTTCATGCTTGGTCTCTCTCCAGATCACTCTAAGAAATGAGTAAAATAGATAGAGTGGTAAAGGGGGTCAGGAGAGGAATAGCACAGAGATACAAAAAGTAGGTTCTACCAAAATTATGACAGTAATTTATGGGTGGGGTTCTATGCATCATGTGTTGGGTTTTTTTACCTCTATCAGTAAAAGGGAATTAAAAATCATGAGAAAGAACCCACAGACATAAAATACTATCATTTTCAAAATGCCTTAAAGGCAAAATATTGTTAGAACTCTGGGGAGAAGAAAGGCAAATATTTAGGACAGAAACCAATGCATTGCAGCCCATGGGCTGAATTCTGTGTTCTCAGACCTCAAACGAGAATGGAGGAGGAGGGATGCAAAAGTTACTTGAAGTGGCCTTCACCCTTTTTGAGCATTTAGGATGGTTTAAAATTGCCCCACCTTATACACAGCAGCTTGAGTACCCCTGAGACTGGAACAGCTTGTAAGCAACATGAAGCAGCTGCATGCCTTCCTCCACCACACACAGATCTATCATAACATCCTACCCGCTGCAGACGTTACAGGAACAGGATTGTTCCTCGCTGCTATGTCCAGCTGTATTCTGTTTTCCAACAGACTTCACGTTATGCAAAGGAAATTCTCCCAGGCTCCATGACACCTGGTGAACCCCTTCCCTTCAGGAGACAGGTCAATAGCTGTTTGTTTTACTGGATGTGAACATAGTGGATCCATTTCATACCTGGGGACAGCTGATCTCAACTCAGGACACATTAGTTTTCTCCCCTCACCCACAAAAAGAACTTGTGCTGGGGTAGGAATGATACTTCATTGATTTTCAGATTAACTCCTGTAAAACTCTCACATACAGCTGGCTTATAGCTCAGAAGCCTCTGAACATACTGTCTTAGGTGCCAGGTTGGCAAAGGAAAGGAATAAGCCATCACACATCCAGACATGCTCAACAGGACCACCACAGGCAGCATCCTAGTATTGCCCTGGGCTAAATCCTCATGCTGTCTTTTAGCCAGGATTCACTGCCCTTTTGTCTTTCCTTGAGTTTTCACTTAAATTACTTAGAGAAATGTAAGGTTCCCATAGCTTCAGGTAACTACACTAGCGTCTCAGCAAAGTCATGGCTGTGGAAGAAAAGCCTTGTTATAAACTGCTCAATATTACACTGTTACACCGAAAACATCTACAAACAGACAGTTAGTGTATTTTAGCTGTTATCTGGTGTGTCAGTATAGTCATTTCATTGCTACCCTGTCCCCCGGCACTTTCCATTCACTTGCTTTCTGTATCTCTAGCCCTAAATTTGAAATACAGCCTCTTCGAGGCGGAAGTTCTACATTTCACCAAGTAGTTCTTAAAATATGTCCAGGTAACAGTTCTGTGAAACATCTGCTGAGAAACTGGGTTCCCTGTATATTTTTGTATCTTCTTGCTGTGACTGCAAGCTCTCTCCAAAACTTTTTTCTTTTGTCAAATGTCTTTAGAGCTTTTGTAAGGGCTCACTCCTTTGTAGATTCGCCCCTCTCACTTCAGAGGTTTCTTTCCACTCCTAGGTACCTACTTCCACAGAAGCTGCAGGACATAATTGTCTTTCAGGATTCTACACTTCTGCAGCCATAAGTGGTCCAGGAATTCAGAGCCAGTTTACAGACCCACAAAGATAACAGAATTGTCAATGAAGGAAAGAGTAAGAAAACAGTGCTTCAGAATTACCCCCAGCCTCCTTATTTGGCTGCACATCCTACTCAGGGATGCTCGTAACTGCAATACTTTACGAGAAAAAGAAAGCACAACACAATGCTAATGTATGTTCACATGCCTCTGCATGCCAAGAGGGGTTACGCAGCCACCTCAGAGTGCTGAACTTGGGGAGCAGAAGGGGATTACCAGCTCTGGGGCCATCCCTCAGCACAGGTAACACCTGCTCCAGCAAGTGCACAGGGAAATCCCGGCCCTATTACAGCCAGAAGGATTTTTGCCACTGTTTTTTGAGTCTGTACGTGCTTTTTTTATATGACTGTGGACTATGAAGAAATTTGGGCAAGCACCAATCATCAGTCAGCCAAAGAACAAAGCTCATCTGTGTTAGTGACAGATTCAGGCAGAATCCAAACATACCATCAAAACCCTATTCCTTTCTGGCCAGCTCATCTAAAGGAGCCTCAACTTGCAGAAGATTTCCTAGGCATTCCCACGACCTTTCCGTCCCAAGGAGCCTGGCAACAATCTCCTTCCAAAATGAAAATTCAAGGAATAAGGCAAGGGTCCCAGTCAAGACATTTGACACTGATATGGGCCAAGTCAAGATCAAAATAAAACTTCCCTGAGTCATCGTTGTGTTCAGGAGAGTGGAGCACTCCACCTTTTAGCTGACAGGTGCATGGCTGCACAACTGCTCCAACTGAATGGAATTTAGACCTAGCAAGGTGCTGCCCAGCTCCTGCTAGGATGGTGCCCACCCACATTCACATCCAGCACTTATGCTGCAGAGCAGAAGAAAACTACAGACTTATTTGTTAGAAAGACAAAGGAAGAGAAAGCATCTCTTTAGCTTGACAGTTAAGGCGCTCAGCTGGGAGGGAGGACTCCTGCTTTTGATCCTTACACTGTTTCTACATTTTTTTCAGTTATTAATTTCATTCACAGCAGGAACAAAATCCCAAGTTCTTCCCCCTCCCAGACATATGCTTTAGGCTGGAAAAAAAAAAAATCATATTTCAACATTTTTTCCAGATGAACAGCTACAACAGTATCTACATTTGTGGGTGCATTACCTGAAAGGAGCAAAATCCTGACAAAAATATTGAAACTGAGAAAATTTGAATAATTAGCTGCCATGACTGGAAGGAGTGAACACAAAGAGTAACACTCAGAATTAAAGCCTTTCTTTTGCTATTGTTCACTTGGCAATTTTGTAACTCTCATTCTTTACTTTTTTGGCAAACATGACAGTGATATCTTTAAATCCCATTTTACTGATTTATTTACAGAAGCCGGTGCAAAAGGCACTTCTATAGCCCCTTTCATTTGGAAACCCAGTATACTCTATAAATACAAACTAATCTTCATAACCCTCCAATGTGTTAGCTCGTTTTACAGCTGGTGAAACCAAGGCAGGGGAAAGTTGAGTGACCCAAGGTCATATCATAAATCCATACTGTAACTCCAAAACGTCTCTCTGCATGTTTCGAGCCCTCAAAATATAGGGGATTGTTAAAAAGAATTAACTTCCTGAGATTTACAGTTGATCTTTAAAGTAGTTGGTGTTGGGATACTATAAATATGCTTTTCTTGATAAAATATTTGTTATAAACCCGTGCTCAATATTACTCTTCTACATTTTCCTACTTTGAAAATCAGAAGTAAAAAGCTGTTTCTGCACTACACTAGCATCAGGTCACTAACACTGGTGTCAGCATGCAGGAGTGAGGACTGCTCCATGGCTTGCCAAAAGCCCTTCTGAACAACTGAGCCATCAGGTGTAGCAAGGCTTGTTGTGCTATGCCTTTGTTGCAGTGGTATTGCCCCCCCCAGCCTCTGCATGCTGAGAGTGTTTACAGAGCTGAAAACATTATATAAGGAGGTGGGCTGTCACTGCAGCTTTAACTCCAAGGCACACGTAACAATTCAAGAATTCGTCAGGCAGAACCCTGCCGACCTTTATTCAGTGGGGACAGATACAGGGAGCAGTTCTCCCCACTGTCACTGCCACACCAGACATGTGCAGCCAGCCCTTCATCAGGTGTTCACCATCTGCTTGACTCTGCTGACGAGGATTTACAGATCCAAGCCTGGTTTGTTCTCTTCAAGCCCAGTTTCCTGACAACAGCTGAGAGGTCCCTAGAAAGGGGACTATGGATCAAATAAGTTACAGCAGACTTTAAAGGAACCATATTTACAGAATTAAGCATTTGGCTTTCTGTATGATCTTCCATGAAAAACAAAGAGCGCTGAAAATTTTACATGTAACATGGCATAAAGAAGAATTCTTCTTTATGATGAGGGTGGGGAGGCCCTGGCCCAGGGTGCCCAGAGAAGCTGGGGCTGCCCTGGGATCCCTCGCAGGGTTCTAGGCCGGGTTGGATGAGGCTTGGGGCACCCTGGGCTGGGGGGTGTCCCTGCTGCTGGCAGGGGATTACTTGGGGCGTAACCCTTCCAACCCAAACCAGTCTCTGCTTCTGTGATCTTATGATAAACAAGAACAAAATCTCACTCTGGGGTGTGTCATAGGCATGGTTCTTGTGAGGCAGAGTTCTTCCTGGCTTAGATTTTACAGTGGGGATGTTATTTATATACAACAGTAATACAATTCACTCTTCTCTGAGGACACAGGTCTTGTGTTTGGAGATCTGAGTAACATGTCTACTGCCTGAGAGAATTCCGAGAGTCAGGGATATTGCTGGCAGTGGGAAATAATGTGAATGAGAAAAAGTAAAAATAAATTCAAGGAGTAGCTTGAGCTTGTGGCGTTCCACAGTTAGCCGTGCAAAAGAGAAAAATGGCATGAAAAATCAGGCAATACAAATATCTGTGATTTTGATCTTTTACATAACTATCACCACTGTTACTGATCTAAGCCATTATTTGCCTTGTAATTGATCATCAAAGATCTTGGTTATGTAAGACTAACTGCTACATCTTAACTAAGATCAAATTAAAAGTACAAACTTACAATTTTACTCTATCCTTACATGAAATTAGCTTAGTTTTTAATTTTTCTAGCAAATTAAACAAATTTAAATATGAAATAAGCAGACAAATGTATCTATATTAGGAGCTGGACATAATTAACTATGCTGAATTTAAATTACATAAGCTAGCGTGACTTTTCATAGATAGACAACATCTAAGTCGTGAGATCTAGAAGCTTGCTTCCCTAACCAGCTGATATGCTGTGCTTTTGATGTAAAAATGTATACAGATCAACACTTGCCGATATTCACCATGCCTCTTTTGCAACTATTTTCTCAATTATTGATAGCAGATTAATGAGAAATTAACAATACGGACTGTATTTCCCCCGTCTTTATTCAAGTCCTATGCAATCAAGTCCAAATGCAAGTTTATGGCATTTGGGGATATTAACGAATTAAAAGACAATCACACAATCGTGGAACAGTGGGGGTTGGAAGGCACCTCTGAAGATCATCTAAGCCCACACCCCCTGCTGAAGCAGGTTGCACAGGATCACGTCCAGGCAGGTTTGGAAACTCCAGAGGAGAAGCCACATTTAGAACTGGAGATAGCTCTGCCAAGGTGAAATAGGCGCAAGCTCTTGAGTATTTAGACTACAGAGTTCTAAATGAAACAAGTCACCCCAACATTAAAGCAGGACTTCGCAGGTTCTCTGGGTAACTCCTTCCAGGTCTATCAGCAAGTGCAACTGCACAGCCTGTACTGCAATTAGAACAGGCTGTTACCTGCATTCTAGGGTTTGTTTAAAACCGAAGAGGCCTCTATGCTAGAGAAAAGCACTCACTCATTGATGGAAAGAGATGGGTAAAACGCACAAAGCCTCATTTTACAGTGCAGACAAGAGCTATTTCAGTTCAGCAAAGAGGAAACACCTCTCATGGCAAAATCAAGGATTTGAGTGAAGTCCAGTCGCACTGTCGTTATACAAAAGAAGTCGTGACACTGCAGTAGCTTTTGGTAATACTCCTCCCTGTTGGGGGGGCAGGATGAGGAGCATGCAGAACTGAGGCCTGATCAGGAAGATTAATCTGATGCTCATGGGAATTTCACTGCCTTGCATAAAGATCTAGTACAGAACTAGACAGAAGGAGAAAATTGAGTGCTAAAAAAGCCTGCTAGCAATACTGGGGAGAGAGAAAAAGAGGGAAAATAAACAAAAACAGGGCAGGGATCAAAAACTTACTCATCATGAAAGCAAGAGGGGCTGAGCCATACAGACAGCTACACATACAAGACTTCTGCAGAGAAGCCTTACATGGCATAGCTTCCAGGAAAGTGGACGGATCCAGCCAGGGCACAGCAAAGGGAAATCTGGGCTGACGCAATCATAGCTCACCGCTGCTGATTAACACACCACAGTGTTAGTTGATCTACATATTTGGCACTGTCTTAAATCAAAATCTGTATTTTGATTGGTTAAATAAACCCTCTTTATGCAAAAGGCAAGGTCTAAAAAACCGAAATCCAGTTAAACTCCCCTTAGACCCCTGATACTCAGTCTCAAAATTTAAATGAGTTGCTGAACTGCAGCAGGATGCCTTTAGCTTCCTGAGCGTGGCTCATACTTTTAAGCAAGGCCAAATAAATGCCAGCAATAACAACAATCAAACGAGTAAAAGCCTGCACTGGAAGACACTTGCCCAGAAAATTGTAGAAGGCAAAATCCTAATTTAAGAACTGCAATGCAGTATCTATTGGCAGGGTTAATGCTGTATTCCTGAGTTGCGCTGGCCCCAGAAAAACACATCCTTTCAGCTCCACAGATCCCCAATACTTCCAAGAAAGTCTGCGTACTTCAGAGCACTTCCTCAGTTTCTTTTGCTATGTGAGATGAACAGTGGTAAGATTCAGAGGACCTGTCCCCATAATGTAGGTATCGGCTTTGAGTGCTTTGGGGCAGGTACAGGCTTTTGTTAAAGGACAGCAGGTTTTTGCCTGCATATATGAAAAGCCTGGCATAACTGCAGCCAAAAATGTACTAGGGAGAAGAAGCAAGGGGTGGGAGGTGACACGGTTTTCTCCTCCTGATGTACCTTTAACTGTGTCTGTGCATGACCTGCTGTAGACTCTGTAACATTTGTCTTGTGTCCAACTGACCTTTTTGTCCCCTCCTTGTTTAAACCCAAATAGCTGACAAAGTCAACGATGACTTCTACACCAAACGCCGACACCTGGCAGAGCTGGCTGCCAAGGGGAGCCTGCCCCTCCACCCGGTGCGCCTGGATGAGGACAGAGCCTACACCATCGACAGTGGCCTCACCAAGCAGAACGGGCAGAAGTCCAGAATGGCCAAGATCCACACGCACCCATTAGGGTACAATTCTCACTACAAGACCTGGGATCCCACCGACCAGTCCCTCAGACGGCAAGCGTACACAAACAAGGGGAAGCATGGCATGGGAGACCCAACGCTAAGCGACCCTCTGACAACCCGGAGCCAGCACTATTTGGGCCCACAGCCATACTTCATAACTAACAGCAAGACAGAAGTAACTGTTTGAGTTTGTTTTCCTTTTCTTTTGTTCTTTTTTTTAAAAAATAAAGTCCTTTAAAAACCACACTCAAATATACACACAAGACAAACACTCAACCGAAAGGCAAAAAATACATTTAAAATATAAAATAATAAAATAAAAAAAAGGAAACAGAAGGAAGGAAGAAGTTCCACCTGGACACTCTTGGTATCCAGCCAACTGTAGGCCGAAGACTGGGTTAATACCATTCAGCAATACACACTGAAGGTTGAATTATAAACATTTGTATTTCACAATGGAACACAAACCCTTGTGACTAAATTTTTTTACTTGAAACTAAAATCCATGATAAGTAGCACAATCTAGAGAAACTTTATGTCTGCTTAAACATTTACACTATGTTCCTGCCTTGAGACAGAGGAAGAGAGAACAGTATATTGTAATATATTATTTCAGAGAGGAATTTTGTATGAAACCTATTAATAGTCACTAGACCTGTGAAAAGCCAAGAGCAAACAAACATCTTGGTACAGCCCCTCACATCCATCATTGTACTTTCACACCATCCTAGAAAGCGCAAAAAATATATATACAATAAAGGAAAAAGACTCTTACACAAGGAATTTATGAAGACTGTTATGATTAAGAGCATATGGGACCTTTCTGACGGGTAGAGGATTCTGCGGGGTGATAACAAACACCACAACGTTTTCTTTTGTTTTACTTCATTTGATTTGAAATTTTTGTGAACCTCCAAAATATGAAGAGACAGATCATATGACACAGAAAGCTGCTGGGGGAATAAGGGCATCAGAATATTCCCTCTCAGTCCTCCTGTTTTCAGGCAGATGGCAACAATTCTCACTTTGCAGACTGTCAGGACTTTTTCTTCACCTAAATGTTTTGCCTATCTTCAACTGCTTCAGACTGAAACTAAGCGTGGGTGGTGCCTTTACTGTATTACTATTGTTCAATGACGGTCTTGTTTCTCAAAGTGATCCCTCTGTTCCTTTAAGCTATTTCCTCATGTTTTGCTAAGGACGACAAGGGTTCTGCCCAGCTCAGCCTCCTCTGTTTGTCCCAAAGGGAAATGGGACTACATCTCCATGCAGTGGCTGCAGTCAAGACTATTTAGTTAGCCCCTCCATTTTCCCAATTTAAACCTTTTCCCTCTAGTCTCTCATTTTGTATTTGGTTTTAGCCATGGTAGTTCTTTGTAGTTCAACTAAATGTTATATGGTATATCGTCTCTATCGTTTGGCTTTCTATAGTGATGTTCCCTCTTGGTGGACTATTTGGCAGAAGAGGCTAATGGACTAGCCTCAAACGCCAAAGAGATCTGGGTTTAAACTACAGAAGCAATTGGACTTGTGGTCTTAGCTGTGGTTCTGATGAGCTGGATGCCTTGTTCATATGAGTAAAACCACTCTTGAACTGGGCACTGGTAGTAGACTCGCAGCCCTGGGCCTGCAAAGGCTTCAGCACATCCACAAAATGATAAACGGAGTTGGGACGGGATGGCAGTGCTGCAACAGCCTGATGGCAGGCAACGCACTCAGTCTTTCACTTAAATCCCTGCCCTTCCCCCAAAACACGTCATTTGGCTAAATCCTAACAAGCTATCTTACTACAGTCGCATTCTCACCAGCTGTCAGTTCTTCTGGAGATTAGTTTTGGAAGAGTATGCAGGGAGGAGTGAGAACTGTTATGTTGTAAGAAGAATTGGAAGTGGCATTTCTTACTGCACTCAACTGACTGGCAGTGTTTCTTCCTAGTTGAGGATGCAAGGGCTAAGGAT
Source organism: Zapornia atra (assembly GCA_013400835.1). Taxonomy (NCBI): domain Eukaryota; kingdom Metazoa; phylum Chordata; class Aves; order Gruiformes; family Rallidae; genus Zapornia; species Zapornia atra. Next base: position 195,661 of record VZTU01007467.1, on the reverse strand, counting down.
CTGATGTGGTTAAATGGAGAAACCATTTTTTTTTAGCTATATTGAGATTGATTTGCATCCTGAGAGCACCAGCCACTCTCCATAAGCGTGCTGCTAAATTGTATGATATGTTTTAAGGCTATCAGAAATGGACAAAGCCCACGGGACAAATACTTCGCACACAACCCAGATTCTCCATTATCTTACTTTTATTCCTTTATTGCCTTCACAACTGGCTGACTTAATTTGACCCTTTATGGAATGTTGCTGTTAATCCATATGCTTTAGATACACATTACAGTTGCACTCTAATTCACACAGGTTTCGTGTAACTTGAGCATCTTTCATGTGGAGATATTTTAGTAACTGTATGTTCCTTGTAAGTAAACCTGTGTTAATACTTGTTAACTACAGAGTTTATGATACCAATAATACTTCCTACAATAAAATGTTTGTTTGTTTTTTAAGAATGTTTATTTGTAAACATATGTATTCACTATATTAATATGAATTTCTTACCTGGCAATAAAACAGATTCTATGTGAATCCAACTTGTTGGCTCATTCCTCATCTTGTATCACTGGGCCAATTTTTGGATATTAACTGAAATTCTGGAGACTCTCACTGCTGCTAGCGGGGTTTGTCTCAACACAAATGATTATTTATTTGACCATGTCTTGGGAACAAGAGGTTCTTTAGAAAGCAGCTGCCTGTGGTGTACATTATGTATCTGCAATGCCCGTTACAGACAGTGTAACATAACACAACACACAAGGCATGCGAGCATTGCAAAGCTCCACTTGTGCTGTAAGCCTCAAAGCTCCACGTACAGCTTGTATCACTGGAGCAGTTCATCACAGTTTTGTGGAAAGAGAAAAAGATAAACACAGGTCTTAGTCCTAATGAGTGCATAGGAGTCACACAATAAGCTTCAGCCACATCCCAGGGTCGGGACTACCCATTAAGCACAGTTGAAGCACGGGTACGTATTGCTTCAAAATTGTTCATGTGTTCATTACAGAAAAACCTGTACATATCATCTCTGCACCAAGCCTGCTGGAACAGAAAGTCCTTTACAGACTTTTGGTACTGCTAATGGCTCACAAACCTGCCAAGGAACAGAACCTCAGAGTGTTTGAGTAGCTGCCTCTCTTTGCTTTGCTGCAATGGTATCGGATCAATTTCAGCAGAAACAAACAATCAGCATTCCTACCTTCAAGCATCAACTTCATGCACAATGTGCTGCAGACTGTTCAGACCACCTGTGATTCCTAGGAAGCCATGACACATTACCAGAGGGAAACCACCAACTCTGAAGTGGCTGGAGATGGCCATCTTAGCAGAAAAGTCGCATTTCTATTATATGCTTTTATAAGTGCCATGGAATAGTTGGTTAAAAGCCCACCTTCTGCTTACAGGAGCATTTCCCCACCTCAGGCACCCCTACAAAAACAACCACACGCTGCTAGCAGGCTCAGGAGAGACGTATGGACTGTGGCCACACTGCCAGAAAAGTTTTGGGCAGCCCTGGGCCCACAAGGCAGCTGAGGGAGCACAAGCCTAACCTGCGATAGACACACCTTACTGTTCCAGCTCCACCACTAACCCACCTAATTCACATGTTGTTTCTATCAGCAAATTCCTGACTAATCACAGATGGCAAAAGGGACAACTGCTTCACTAGTACGAGTGCCTTTGCATAGGATTTTGTTCTTCCAGATACATGGAAAAAACCAACAAAACAATCCCTCTCCAAAAAACCTTCAGCAGATTGTGTGTCTCTGCATGTTTTTTTCTCTTGTGTTAGCCTGACCCTTGTCACCATGGGCAAGAACTGCACTAGGTTCCCATAAGTATTTCTTCCACAAGAATCTTTGATATTAACATAGTTGAACTACATTGCAAACAAAAAAGAGTTGCCAAGAAATTAAGATGTTCCATATACAGAGCTGTGGAGTCTAAAAGCCTAGAGGTTATCTGGTTTAGACCCCTTTACCCTTGAAACACCTGTTCTCATGACAATGCTTTGGGCATAACCCTCAGTTTACACGAACTGAAGAGGTGGTGACATACAGACACACATTTCATGACATTCCACACTGCAAAGTGTTTCCAGGACTCTGGCTTCAGGTTTTAATAGGTCTTGGCAAAGATTCATGCTTTGCTCTATTCCTACAGAATGGTTATTGAATTTTGGGTACTAAATAAATAAGCCCTGTCTAGAAATCTCTTTTGCATGCAATCCTGCACACTTTATTTAATCCTGGTTTCTATACTTAAATACACGGAGGAATTCCAGTGATAAATATAGTTCTTACTATAATTATATAATACTTTTATTTGCATGGATAATTTTATTTTGCTAAAACTAGTTATGACAGGAAGCATTATTGTACTAGATTATATCATCTCATATATCACCCAGTGCTGACAACATGAAAATAGGATGAGTACCTCATTACTAAAAAGGAAGCATTGTTATTTTTCCGAGTGGGAAAGTCATATTATTGTGTCTATTGATTATTTATTACTTCAGACAGCTTTTGTCATTTATATCAGCACTGGTATAATATATAAATAGTAGTACAGATGTCATGCCAGCTTGGGTATGAAAGCGTTTTTTATCCAAACAGGACTTTTCATTCTAAGTTATACAGCAACTTGGTGTCTGTATTGTTTCTAAAATACCATTAGATGGTCAGTAAGAAATAGCTTCCAGGATGCATTAAAATCCCAATTTTTAAAAAAATAATCCTTTATTAGTTCAATAACAAAGTCCTAGAGTGTTAAATGCTGTTGGCTATATTAAATATCAGGAACTACCCAGAAAATTCCTGGTAACTAATCCTCTAGAGATGGGACTGGTTTGGGAGAACAAGATCTGCAGACAGAATTATTACTTTTCTGGTAGTTTGACAGGAGCCGTAGCACATAAGGACATTATCCCCAAAGAACCCCAGTCAGGACTCCATCCCGGTGTACAAGAAGTGCATTACCCTGATATTACAGTCCCACCAGGCTCTGAGCACTGTGTCCAGCTGCTGCCCCCTGAAGAGGAGAGATGTGCAAGATGATCCTCCCTTCGCTGCATATTCTGCAGTTCCTAGCATGCTGCCCACAGAAGAGCACAGAAGTTTAGGAACCAAACTGGAGCTTATCCCTAGTGTTTGCCCACAACGTGAGCAGTGTGTTACCAACAACAAGCAAGGGGTGACATGAGAAGAGGTCAGAGAGATTTGAATTCATCCTTGGCAGCTTGCATTACTCACAGAGCACACCTCTTGTAGCACTGGCACTCTGTGCAGCAAGCTGCACCATCAGCCCAGCTGGCTCTCCTGGTACACATCGTGTAGGACCGTGCTTAGGAGGGCAATGGCAGATGAGTGTGACTAATGAGGGAAGATAAACTTCAGTGTTTTATGCTAAACTACTAAATCAATTCATTTGAAAAATGCAACATAATAGCACATTAATCTTAGCCTACAGATGGGGAAAAAAAGAGCCAGCAAATGCTGCTACAGCTAAATCCCCAGGGGAAAGCTTTCAATGTAAACACCAACATACAGCTCTAATCGGAAAAGCGGCTCTAAAAAACAGTTCCTGGAATTCATGCTTTAGAGAGCTCCAGACTCGAATTTGCTCAGCCTGCAAGTAAGCTGTGTCCTGTAACTGCCAACGCAGTCCGGAGCACAAGTGTTAGCCCAGGCTTCTCCTCGCCATCCAGACCCACTAATGACAGCCAGGACCAAATTTGGATACTGACTATAATCTGTATTTGCACAAAAGCTGCTGTCAGGTAAATGCAGCTGACTGAACCTAGAAACCATCCTGCAGAAGACTCATCATGAAGAATTTGACACACCTGGCTCAGCTGCACTGGCCCTACCAGGTTAGCAAAACACAAGACAGATGCATTTGTCACCAGCAACTACAAACTACACCTTTTGACACTGAAAGTCAGTTGTGACCCAGTTCTTCCCATGCCAGAATCTGCCAAATAAGCAATGCCTGACCAGGCCAGGACTCCCTGGATAGGCTGTCCTCATCCCAGGACAGACCCTCCTCATCCCAGGACTCCTTTTCTGACAAGGTAATGGTGCTGCTCCAAGAGCAAAGCATCTCTTCAGTTTCATTTAATTGCTCATCTTCAGAGATTAGGGTCCCTTCCTGGGAAGCAGAACTGGGGCTGAGGCAGATCTAGAACCCCAGTCTATCACCGGTGCCCTGGTTTCACGTAAGAGAAAAGAATGAGATGCTCTTTGTACCTAAGCGTATACCTAAGTTTGGTCCTTCACAGAAGCATGAAGAGGCTCTGTGTACCTATCTTTCTCTGCAGACAACTTGGGGGCAATTTTACATCCCAAAACAAAATAGCTTTGCAAAATCCCCTCACCCGCTCCTTTTTTTTCCCCCCATAAAGGTAGAATTAATTTTTTTTTGCCTACCCAGGGCTTTAACAATACACTCACACTGTTAAGACATACAGTTGCAACCTTGTCACAATAAATAAGGTTGAGAATACAATAGGCTATCAAGAGTGACGATATCAAATCAGGGGAGGATGTCAGGCAGCACCACTGTTCAATCTGAAGTTCGACTACAAGCTAGAACTAAAAAACTGGAATCATCACAAGCCTTTACAGGGGTCACTGGCAGGGTTATTTGGTCAAGGAAACAAGTCCCACCAAGCAGCAGGTGTGTCAGCGCAGCCACTAACACTCCCTGAGCAGAAACATGCTCTTTTTCCTCTGTGGAGGTGTTGGCCACATTTTCACTCTCTGGTATTTTGGCTCACACTAACATTTTGATCACAGTGGTTATTATTTGAGAGACTTTTGCCAATGTTAGTGCATATAATTGTCCAAAGTAATTGGTCCCCAAGGGAAAGAACACATTACCTGCTACTTACTATTTCTTTAAGCAATAGAAATATTGCAAAATATTATAATCATGGTCTTTTTTCAGCCACAGGTGAAAACAGGTTTTGCTTTGTCCTTACAGGGGTAAGGAGAGCGCACAAGGATGCCTACTTTTCTGTCTCTTTTCAAGGCAGTGCTCTGCTTCAGCAGGGATTTTCATACACACTCTGCAGGGGACAGTACTGACTGCCGAGCACAGAGACAGGAATGGAAACAATCACACAACTGAAAGACACAGAGTGACAGGACTGCTGTGGCATCATACCGGCTTTGCCACGTGCCATCGTCCAGTGGCAGCTGCTTTCCACCACCCACTTGAAGAAGTCAGGGGAACTACATGGTATTTTCAAAACTGCTATTCTCCAGTGGAGTCCTGCAGTCTTCCTGAGCATCCCTTCACAGCCAGCACCTCACCTGGGTGCTCAGCTTCCACACCCACACACAGTCTCTGTGCACACACGTGTGTGCTCACACACATTTTACCAGATTTTCCACATCAGTCGCTTGGCCATTGGAGCATTTGTGTTTGCACCACCACTGAAGGGTAACACTGATTTGGAAAATCAACCTAACAGCCTTGCTATGTTTTAGGGACCTCGTATCTATTTTGAAGATGGGATCTATATCCCTGATTTACTTTAGTGCTTTTGAAAAGGAAACACTTAAGAACGTGACATTCTAAAGAAGAGTCTAAACTTACCGTTACTACTTGAGGAATGGTAATACCAAGAATGACAGAGAGCAACTTGACAGGACTCATTAAGGCAGAGACAGGCTGCGTATGCCATTATGCACAAGACTCTGTGCAACTCTGCCTATGCAAATTGCTCCAGTTGGTACTAACAGTGATTTATGAGTTTGGGTTTTTTTCTGTTCCAAGAGATGCATCAAAAAAGCACAACAGGTGCCCTGTTGATCACAGCAAGAAACACAACACTGTACAGCATGACTCTAACAGCAAAGGCCCCGATCCTACACTGCTGAGTTAGTGGCCAGAAAACCCAAGCCCACAGATAACACACATTCATTCTTTTATATGCACATTTTTTAGGCTCCACCACAAGTGATTTTTTTCAATCAGACAGCAACTAATGGTATGGGAAAGGAAATGCAGCAGATCTATGACAGGATTGCACCGATCTCCTGAACTCATTCGCTGCCAGACTGGTTCAACAAAACAGTGCCTGCTTCACTGCCCTGTAGCAAAATGAAATTGTCCTGCCAGGATCTCATCTACCTGTTTGTCTTGTAACTTTTGCACAGCTTGTAAGTACTGAAGACTCCACTCTGAAGCTGTTGCTTGGCTTCAATGTGCACGTTCAAAGTCCATGTGAAAGAAGCTACTACAGCTAATAGGATACTGAAATCTGCAGCAAGTCGAAGCGCAGGCATGAAACACATCACTTTCTACAAACAGCACCAAGATACCTTGAATTTAGAGGCCTGGTTCTAATTTCCTCTGATTTTCTGCCTGGCTTCTTAGAAGCTCCTGCCTTATACACTCTTCAACTTCTTTGACTTTTAGTTAATGTTTTGCTGCTTTCCAATTGAGGTATCTGTCATGGTTCTACACAAAATGAGAGCCACACTAAATACTGGGATTCCTCATGCTGTTACTTCACTATGTACAATTTATTTTATTGTTAACTGATGATTTCATTAGGTGAGACATGATTCTTCAAAAGACAGAAGATTTAGATGAGTACGCAGCAGGAAATACCTCTTTTATCATCCCCCAAATGCGCTGATAACCACAGTTCAGACATCTTTGGGGTTGCACTCCTTGGACAGTTTTGTAACAGAAACATTGCCTTTTATAAAAGCTCCTCTATACACCACAAAAGCTGCTATGCCATTTTAAACATGGTTATTTTCCTAATAGAAGGAGGATACACATATTTGCAGAACGATTGTGTCTGTAGATATAAGTGAACAGGTGGAAGAGAGAGGACACTAGACTTAAGAGATACTATCAAGTCTTTTACCAGATTGAATCTCGTTCCCCTTACGTATAATATTACTGCCACAGCCATTGCATAACAATACTTTCTCATACAAAGTACTACGGAGGTTGAAGTGTAGCTGATGAATTTAATCAATTGCAGGGAAAGATGAAGTTCTTTCTAATAATGACTTTGCACTGTGTTCTATTGTATTGGCTCACTCTTCAACAGGGACCTTTTAGGACGAGTCAGAGTTTCAGAAAAAGAAAAAACGCAAAGCTGCCCAGCTTTTCTTTGTAAAATCTTACAGTAATCAGCAGCCTTGAAAAGCCTTTTTGATTGTCTTATCTCAAAATGGAGAGAACTGGTATTGCACCTCATATACATACATATGAGAAAAAAAAGAGACAAATACAGGCAAGAGGCCATGGTGTGCACCACCTCCTGTTGGTGCTGTCAGCATTACAGAACAGAGCATATTACTAGCATTAAGAGGACTAAGCCTGCCTTCATAGGTGCAAGCAAACAGAGGGCATTACTTCATAAATGTGCAATGTTATTTTTTCCTCTCTCCTCTGCATTGGCTTTGGGGTTTGTTTGGCTGGTTGAATTTGGGTTAATATCAGAATGGACAGCAAACAGGAAACTGAGGAAAAGACGGATTATCAAAAATGTCAACTAAATCAAGAGATAGGTTATAGAACTTCAGAGGTGACTAAGGCTGTGGTAAGAAAAAAATATGGAATCGATAGTGCTGCCTGCTAATAACTACACAAGTTTTACACCATCTGCTAATTTCCCCTTTGTCAGCTGTACAAGGGAACCACATGAGAGATACTATAATAAACAGAGATATTTTTTTCTCTTGGAGATCATAAGTCTCCAGAACCTGTAGCATATATGTTCACTTACACTCAAGCTGTTAATATATACAAGTGAGAAGAGAACCGGTATTTTTATCAATGTGGAATAGCAGCTGAGACAGACAACACAACCTCCGCAGAGGGACAGATCCATATGTTACACAATAATGAATGCCAGGAAAATAATACAGCACTGGGGCTTCTCCTGGAGAACTCTATTCAAGGGCACTTTAACTAGAGGTCAAAAAACCCATTGTCCAGAAAGCCTCTGCAAAAATTGACATAGCATGAGATCTTGGAAAACACATTTGGGAAGCACATGCTCTGCATTAGTCCCCAACCTCTTCTAGTACCCAGCGAGGACACGCGCTGCCTCCTGCCAAAGCTCTGCTATGCATATACTATATTTCTTGATCTTTTCTGTTGCCTAGTAAAGGTTTTTGAATTTGCTGCCAATTCAACCCCTGAAGCACAGATGGGAATAAAAAGCATCTTATCTCCTAGCATACTATTCCATATCATGTTTTCTACTATTTTCAAGCTGTACAATCTCTCAAGCTGTATGACATGCCTGTTTCCCTTGGGAGGCTATTTCACATACACACAGAATCCTAATAACCCTCCTGAATATTTCTGTAAGGCTTGAAGCTGTGATCTTGAAGAGAGCCCTCTGCTCTCATCTGTTTTCATCTCATTCTTCCAGCATCAGGAGGAAGAACTGCCAGAAAGCTGTTTTATAGGTTTCTCATCCAAAATTTCAGTCTGACTGAAGGGCCAGCATGGAAGGCACTTTGGGCACTCTGTTGGTGAGCAGAGACAGTACCTCCTGATCAGAGGTGTAAATTTCTGCTTGGAATTCACAGTGACATCTTAGCAGTTAGCAGCTCATTTCTAATGGTAAGGTTTTCCAACCAAAAAGATGGGAAGTAGCAATGGGTACCATACACTTTATCAAGACTTCTGATTCACGTTTTTCTAAGAAATTTGGGAAACGTGGGTTAAATTAGCCTGCTGTAAAGTATGACCATAACCGACAGAGTCATTGGTAAGACTAGAATAAACCACAAAGAGGAATTGAGCAACTTTCTTCAAAAGTTTACTTAAAAATATCAAAGCATATTTGTATTTCATGGTTTAAGTCAGGAAGGGCAAGTATTGCATTTACAGGTAACTCTTCAGCTTAAAAAAAGGGAAGCAAAAGAGAATCAATCAAAAAGCATTCACCACATGGCATGCTGGCACGACACGCACAGGAGGGGGTACTGAGGACTGACTCACAGTATCACAGGCACACAACTATTACATATCCTAGACAGGAAAAACAGCAGAGACGCACAAGGTTTGGATTAACATCTCAGGCAGCAGATCTGCAAAACATGGGGCCAGGAATTATAACACTGCACAGACACGGTGAGTCAAGAAAGTCAGACAGGCCAAATAGGAAAGTCAAAGTCATCTTTCCCATGCTGCTTGGATGTAATAAAGCCTCAGCTAGAATACTGTGCCAAGCTTTCCAGAGATATGGGTCAGCTGGAGAGCACCAAGGAAGAGAAAAATCAGTTAGGTTATTGTAATAAGTTATTACTTATCCAATGAGTATGAATAGACAGAAGTGTAGAGAAAACAAACTGAGAGGAAAACAATGAAAAAGGGACAGTTGTTTATGCCACAGAACAAACAACTGAAAAGAGATGTTGCATACAGGTTCTCTCATTGGTAACAAAGAGGATACAGAAGAGCTGGTGTCTAGAGGAAGACAGAACACTGGAAGAGTTAGGTCCTGCTCCCTGGAGAGGGGAAGGCTCTTGGTGGACCTCACTGTAGTACTCCCATACTTAAAGGGTGGCTACAAAGAGCATGGAGGCTCCCTCTTCACAGGGAGTCACATGGAGAGGACAAGGGGCAGTGGGGTGCAAGCTGCACCAGGACAGGTTTCATCTCAATATGAAAACCAAATTTCTTTACAGTGAGAAAAAACAGCTAACAGAACAACCCCCACTGATGGATGTTCTCCAGACACCAATGGGCAGGATGCAGCTAATCTCCTTCAGGCTCCCTTTCCCATCAAAGGTAGGGCCAGATGGCCTTTCAAGGTCCCTTCCAGCCTGGGCTACTGTCTGAGTCTTCAGCTTCTCTGCCTACACCACGGACAGCACAGGTAAGGAGTGACATATATAAACACTGGTGGTGACTCTGCTCCACTGATATTTAACAAACTCAGAGGATTTAAGACAACACCATATAGTCAGTGACTGACAACAAATCATGTTTTGAATGGCAGCACGAACCTGCTCACTCCATGTATACAGAGTCCCTTCTCCAAAGATCGTGTGTTTGAAGTACAATTACCTAGCAGACAGAAGTTAACACTGAATGAATTTCAAGGATTTGCTCAATTTACACTGCGGCAAAGTCAGTAATCACACTCAGAATTCTAATTATATCCAGCCAGGCCTCCCCTCCCAAAACCACCACTGTGCTCCAAAGGGTTGACATCTTTCTGTCACCCCTTCAGGAAGCTGGGTTTGATCCTTTATCTCAGTAGATGCTCTCATTCTCCTAACAGGCAGCTGCACAGACTCCAACAGCAATTTTTTTTTTTTTTTTTTTGGAGGGGGTGGGGTATAAGGACAATTTAGTCAAGTATTAGAAGAAAAACCTTTTCAATAGCATGGAATGGCAAGCAATGAAACAGATTATATAGAGAGGCCGTGGGATTTCCATTGCTAGATGATTTTTAAAGAAACGCTGATCTGATTCTGTCAGGAATGATTTAGGTATTGTTGAACCCTTCTTGAAGAAGAAAGATGGACTCGATCTTTGAAAGTCCATTACAACTCTTCTATTATATTTTCTTCAAGGCCCACAGCAAAGATGAGAGAGAAAGTCCCCTGGGAATCATTTTTCCTAGGGAAAAATTCCCCTAGGAATGACTTCTCACTTTTTTTTAATCAGTTAGCAGAAGATAAAAAAGGCCAAAATCCTGATCTCCAATATAACATCCCACACAGATGATGTGATCTCAGAGGTAAGGAAAGAACCTAAGTCATCTTACAGATACAATCTGAATAAATCATGGTACTCAATTCCAAGAAAGCATTTGAAAAGGTAGAAGAGTAGAGGAAGGCTTTGAACCAAGAAGATTAGACTTCCAAAAACTGTAAGTTTAGTTTCCTGGTCTGAAACGGACTTCCTGCATCATTTAGGATTAATCAGTGCCTTTTTTTGGTGGTAGTACTTCATTTAAAAAGCGGGGATAGAAATAATGTGTCTGTAATGTGACTGTCAGTTCTCTGGGACAAACTGTCCAGCCCACATTGCTGAATAGCAAAAGGAAAGGGATACATTCCACAGCAATCCAAGCAGAGCCTGTGTACAGAATCTAGTCCGTTCTGGGAAGCACACATAGGGTTAAAGCTCCAAATGGATAAATTGAGAACTTAGGCAATGATGTCACTGTGACCAAAAGTTGGCCTTCAGATAAATAAATGGGCATTCAGTAATCCCTGCAGTCATTTACTGTCCCTTGGCACCAAGATGAAATCATAATGCTTTGTAATTACAAGTAAAAGGGTTTTGACATGAGAGCTCTCCAAACAAGCCAAACATCCTGGAAAGTAAAAAAAAGAGACCCAATAACTTGCTTGCATGCTCATTCTCCAGACTCGAGAATAACCATCAAGACAATTTTCTTATTATTAGCAGCTGTTCAGAAATCAGTACTAGATTCATTAGTTAAATCACTGGGCTTTCCCCAACAAAGAGAAAATTATAGAAAGAGGAGGATTTGAGACTAAATTAGCTAGACTGTTAACAACATCACAAACATGAAACCCTACAGCTCTGGCATATAGAAATCACACAAAAGCAAACCCCACAAAAAAAAAAGATACATTCCAACATAACAACATAAAACATCACCTCCTATGTATGGGTCAGCACAGAGCATGGACTCATCGACTCACACAGACTCCTCTGAGAAAGATCACAGGGGTGCAGCAGAAAAAAAATAAGGAAACCTTATGCACTGCCATGTCTGTAATTTAAAAACAACTCTAAATTATGTTTGAGGAAACACTGCCATCACCCTAGAAAGGACAGGATGAAAAATGGTGGCCTAGAGTCTTTCTCTTCCTATTTTCCTAGGCCAAGATCATGAAGTTAATGTGAAAATTCTTAATAATTACTGCTGTAACCACTGCTAGAACAGTACATGTCTGTAACATGTTTAAAACAACTAGTTTGGGGTTCGTTAGTTGTCCACATGCAATAGCGTGAAGCTCACTGTGCTGAGGATTTACATTTGGGCTGCTGACTACAGGCGACCTGGGGCTGCAGCAGACACGTTAGTGAGAACGGGTGGGACTGACAGAAGAGACTTATTCCGTGAAACTCCTGGAATCCAGGCTACTGCTGTTAACCCACTAAAGAGAAAAGCACTATAAAATAAGTGCAAGTTGAATTTATATCAACAGTACAGATGTGCATGTAAAAAGCACAGCCCAAAGTCATACTTTTACAGCATGCCTCTTTTATTGAAGTAGAAAAACTGTTAAAAACCTAATTGCAAGCACCTCACATTTGCAACAGAAAAAACCCGAAGCATGTTAATTCTTTTCCCGGTGAGTTCACCATTAGGAAATGAGGACCACATTAGGAAGCTCAAATTAGCAGTAGCTGTGATTATTTTAATTTTATCTATTAAAGCTCTCCTAAAAAATACTGAGTGTTTTCTAGGATGAATTGTATCCTCCCAGGCTTTTTATCTTTTAAATGTGAAATGCTTTGACTTAAATAGTGCAAACTACAGATGTGACTGCAAATGTGCATCTGAAAAAAGTAATCATTACATAGTCTAGAACTTCACGTAATTTTTGGCCATTTACCTTCTATCTGCTGTCATGCTTTCTTTGATGCTGTTTTGCCTTGCTGTTGCTGTTTGTATGAATACCATTGTCTTCAGTTTTGCAAACCCATGTCACTGTCTCTGCTAGTAGAACATTGTGAGGTGTGTTGAAAGGGGATCATTAAACAGGACTTTTATCCTCACTTGTACAGGTGAGACTCCATTTAGCAGAGAGAAATTCCTATATATGCCATAGAAGTCACAGGTTTCTATTTATTTTGTGCTATGATTACCATCCACAGACAACCATACTCCATAAACACTCTAGACCTGGATAAATACATATAAAAAGCATCCCTACAAGTTCCTCTGCGACTTGTTGATCTCCTTGCACCACTGAATTATAAATGTAACATGCAGATGTAAAACAATTCTGCAGGGAAAGTGGTGACATTTGCTGAATAATGCTGGCAATCATAATTTAAGGAATTTATATGTATCAGCTTGACTTCTGGAGATAAATTGCTAAAAGAAGTGTAAATTGGATTAGTATTTTTAAAATCATTGCAAATTCTAGACAAACCCAGTAAAACACCTTGGTGCAGATACCAGCAGGCTCACTTCAGAGGTATTTATTTCAAGAGGCAGCATCATGCCCACCTGTAATCCTTACAGGTACTTTCCTCCTGACCTCCAGAAGGATTAGCTCACACCTCATGACTCACACTCAGCAAGGCATTTAAGCACATGCCTTGTATCTGACAGTTATCTGATAGTGAGGGGCAGAGGCTCTGGACTTAAAGCTAAACATGTTCTTAACCATCTTACAGCACTGGGCTCTAGCTGAGAAAATACCTCTCTGAAACATAGGGCGTTATTCAAATGAAAAGGATAGCATCTGAATGTGCTGGATTACTTCACCCAACAGAGCAAACTGCTGTCTGCATGCTGAGCTCAGTTTCTGGTAGAGTTGTCTTATCCAGTATTGACTTCTGTAGCACAGTTATTGTGCTGCAATAACTGTTCTAATGTCAACAAAAACCAACTTGAAGGTTGTAAGAAGATTACAGACATAAACATTACTATTTTTTTCCTTCTTTAACAAAATGCCATTTAATAATATCCTGAAAAGGAAAAGCAAGGGTCTGACTGGAAAAGGGGAGAGTGAAGAGCCTTTTTTTTCAAGCTCTATTAATAGATAATCCTAGTTTCCTGAACAAAAGTGGCCACTAGTAACAAGTGGTGAGTTCTAAAAGGCCTGAATAACTTATGGTGATCTGGGATCACTTAGTACATCTTAATAAATGTTCATAATTTGTTGATATATTGTTCTTGCTTCTGTATAATTTTCCATTTGTATTAATTTTTCTTTGCAGTGGTAGATTTTTAATCAGAAGAAACCTATTATCAGATTGGAAGTACACATCATTACATAGAAAACTTTCTTAATTTTGAAATCATTCTGCTGCAGGCATTTAAACTTCTAAAAGTATTATTTTTAATTTTCTAAATTTGAAAGTGAAAAGTTATATGGAAAATTTGGATGTTTGTTTCTCTAATTAATCAAGACTGACGAATCTGAAATATTCTAAATTCCCGAGTTGAAAAATGATCCTTATTTCCCCATGAATCTTTTGTTTTGACATCTAGGCAACATTTGGCTATAGCTTTTTTCCTTGATAAATGTACAACTGACTCCAGCTCCTGGCTGACATATGTGGTAATACCTGAAACTGTCTCTGCATGAACGTTTACTACCTAAACGGGGTGCTCACAGAACCAGAGTGCTGTGGGTGGGCAGGGCCTTCAGACACCCTGCCCAGTGCTCCCCTGCCATGGCAGGGGACACCCCCACCACCGCAGGGTGCCCAAAGCCCCATCCAACCTGGCCTTGAAGAGGCAATACTCACTTAATGAAAGAATAGAGCAGCTCATATACATGTAGATTCTTTCAACCTTTTTGAAAAATAACAAGGAAACTCTTGAAAGGAATCAAAGGATTCTCAAAGCTTTCATTTACAGTAGAACATAGATTGGACTCAACTTAGAATTTTATTTTTCTACTTTTTAAACTCCATTTCTGTTTGTTTGTTTCCTCCCTTATTTGTATGGAAGATACACCATATGCTGTTAGCTGAAATGATATTTTGTATTATTCAAACCTAGACATGGCCTCTTTCTGTAATGACAATACATACTTATTTAGAACTTTGAGATCCTGTTTCACAACTTCTTCAAATATAGTGCGGAGAAAGACATTTTTATATCAATTCTTGCAGTGCACTTCAGACTTTACATGTTACAATTTTGATCATAGCAGATTATTTGCATAGTGTCATCTTCTAAAAATATACAAGCTACTTATAAATACAACCACAACTGGAGCTTAAAACCATCTAAGACTGTTAAAAGGAGAGGGAAAAAAAAGGAATTGACGCCAATCTTGCTGAGCAAAGTCGTAATTTTGGGATTTCAATGCTTTCAAAACTTGCTGTGTTTAAAACAAGAAACTTCATGGCAGATGGGATTCCCAAACTTAGCTTTCAAATGCTGAGGTTCATTTTAATTTTATTCACTCAAATGTTAAATCTTGGACAAACATTGTTAAAAAGATTAAATAAATCAGGCATAAAAATTTCAGCAGAAACACCTGTGCCATCTACAGAGCAGTAACGTCTGAATGGATACATCCAGCATAATATCTGCTATTTGAGCATTACAGATAGCAAATATTTAACCAAGACAATAATCCTGCAGCAGTCCAACAGAAGGGTCAAGGGTAAAGAGCCCTTAAATAGCAAAATAAGAGCAGCACAGGATTGCCCTGAATCTTCTCTCTCACAATGGGTAGAGGAACTCAGAAGTAGGAGCAGTTGTGGGAACAGCATAAGAACAGGGGAAATATAATTACCTTGTGCTCCCCTGGCTTCCAGCAGTTTGCAGGTCAGGATCTCCTGAGCCAAGTATGATGCCTTTCTATTTCATCATTCTCAGCGGATTCTTTTTCTTTCATCATGTTTCCCACTCACTTTTTACACATGTACATTTTCAGGACCATCAACATCCCGCAGAAAGGTACATTTGGTACTGCACAAAGACGTGCTTTTAGCTTGATTTGCATCTACCTCCTGCTAATTTCATTTGATGCCTTCAGAGCATTTTGAAAGATCGATTGGATTTAGGCTGAGATGAAGTTGGGAACATAAGATTAGCTATTCTTTATGGAACTTTACATCCATTTATGTCACATCTTATCCTTATATTTGATGCTCAGTAAATTAAAATTTGCATATTGTAGAAGGTAATTTAATTAAAGCTTAAGTTTACAAAAAGAGAAAAAAGGGAGGAGTGCAGAAGTGCCAGTGCAGAGATACTGAGGATAGCTATACAGAAAGGGAAACAGGCTGGGACATATTGTCTCCTAAAACAACCCTACTAGTCCCATAGGATCTCAGACCAGAGCATTTTGATCCTCATCCTCAGATATCTAAGTGCTTGTGGGCTGCTTCTACAACCTCAGGAAGAGTTAACTAAGAGAAGCAAGTGTCTCATCAATAGTTTTAAATCTGCTACACAGAGGTCCACTGCTCATCTAACCCATGATACAAAAAAGACTGACGACCCCATTCCAGTTAGAGCAGAGCAGACAACTATGTGGAGGAAACAGTCATTAAACTTGCTGTGTTACAGGAGGGAGACCAATGGGAACTACTGCACATCACTGTTATAATACAATATATAATACTTAAGATTTTTTGATTCAGAAGATTTTTTTATTCAGAACGGGACATGATATTTCCCTTTGTGACCCCGTCTGGAGGCCAGATGCCCAAAGCTGCTCTACCACTCCCCTTTTCAGCTGGACAGGGGAGTAAGTAGATATTGAGAGGCTCAGGAATTGAGTTAAGGACAGGGAGAGATCATTCCATAATTAGTGTCATGGGCAAAACTTTCTCTCCAGTACCTGGGGCACCTCCCTCCCTCCCTTCCCTGGCCTTGGGGTCTGCACAGTTTCTCCCATCTCCTCACTCCCTTCTCTGAGGGCAAAAAGCAGCTGCTTGTGGGTTTTTTTTTTCTCCTCAATGTGATTCCCAGAGGCACTGTGACCATTGCTGATAGGCTCAGCCTTGTTTGCTCTGTGGAGCCTGCAGAGAGCTGCCGGCTGCTCCTTGCAGCAGCCATCTCTGCAGTCCCCTCCTTCACCAGAACCCATCCATGCAAAACTGCAAGACCCTTTCACAGATCAGGCTGTACTATGCACCCTTCCTGATGTCAGGAGGCTTACAGGGATGGTAGCACTTTCCTCCCGATACCGCTGCAAGTCCCCTTTTAACTCTGACATATGACTGTCATCTGGACAGAGGGTGACTTGAGAACAGATGTGAGTTTAAACTTCAAAGCAAGATGGCCAGAGCAAGACAAACGAATTTAAGGCTGAAGATATTACCAGTTCCCTTGGTTACCTTAACTTCACCATAAAAAGCAGTCAAGTGGCTCTTGGCAGAGTTGCTTTTCCGATGCAACACTGACATGAATGAAAGGAGGAATGACAATATCCAAGTCAATGCAATATAAGTTTATTAGCCTCTAAAGAGCTTCAAGATGTCAGACTTTAAACTATTAAGATAAATTTTATCCCTTTTAATTAAAAAAAAATTAAAATCTTTAATGACCTTGTTTCCAAGGATGTCTGATGGGAATGGGAGTTTGGCAGTAGCTCTATAGCTGTCAGCCAAGTTATCAGGAATAGAATGTTACTTTAATAATGGATAAATGGCAACAGATTTAAAGTCAGCAGGTATGTAACCTAGGGACATAGAAGCATTAATTAAATTGGTAAAGGCAGGCAGAAGCTCAAGAGGAAAAACCTGAACAAAAATTTGGGAAGCACTGATAAGGTTTGATTTTCACTCTGCACAGCTTGTGCCTCCAGCAATTCAGCCCCTAAGATGCAAGAAAGCTGTGAAACAAGCTATCAGAACACTTGTCAATCACTGGACAAGCTGTATCATGGTCAAAAGGTACTTCTAGGGCCTGCAGGAAAATAATGGAATGAATATATGATGTAGGATTATCAGTGACTAAGCAACTGCAGTTTTGATTATTGCAGCAAAGAGGCTTAAACAGAAGGGGCAGAGTGATAATGACTAAGTTAAGGATTAATTCTTACTCTCTTTTCATTTCAAAGACGTTTTTTGTTTCAATTACATTTGCTTGTTTCCATGCTATGGGAGCCTTTCTGTGTGGTGGGGAGAAGGAAGACCATTCTGCAAATTGTTAATTGAAGCTACATCAGGTGGTGCTCTTTTTAATTCCAAATCCAGTTACGAGTTACATCGGCAGAGGTACACATCTAAAACTAGAGAGGCCAGCTGCTCTTTGAAGACGTGATACAGAACGAGAGAAGAATAACCTAGATTCAGAAGAAATGTGATAGTCATCTCATTTATTAATCAGTAAAAGCAACTCTGAGGAAAGTCTTAAGGATACACAAAGCATCAGTATGTATTTTCTGTACATATTTTCCATATATAGTATATAGCTTTGTGAGGAAGTTAGTTACTTTACCTATGGAAATACAATTAAAAATCCACCAAACTCAATTGCCTAGAGTCTTTGTTAATGGTCTGAGCAAGGATGACTAGTAAATGAGAATTAACTTCCAACGTTAGTCTAAATAATCTGTACCTTATCAGTTCACTTTGCAAACAAATTAAACACATCCGTATTTGTTCTCTGAATATAAATCTCTCACCTCACTACCATGTGAAGAAGTGTTTTGCATCTGGTTAATCAATATGAAAAATTAATGCTGGCAGCTCCTTAGGTCAAGCAAAATTAAATTAAGATGATGGTTAAATGGGAGATACACAGTTGTTTCTGTTAAAACGTGTTCTACAGAGACACAAATACTAGCCTAGAGAAAGAGTTTGTGTTTCAGCCTCTACGTATTTTTACTATATGAATGTAACACTCTTGAAATTATCTGGTTTCATATCAACTTTCAGCAGAGCAAGAGCACCACGAAGAAGATTGTTCCACTCTTTAGCAACGAGGTGGAACAAAGAGAACAGGGAATTGGTCTATTAGTCAGAGAAATACTTGCCTTATAAAAAGAGAACTTTTTCAGATTTCACGTGTTCAGAACCTGACTGATCATTACCAGTCTCCTACAAATCTTTGCATTGTATTCATTATCTTTCCTTAATTTGTGTGTGTATAAAGTAGATGGAAATGTAACATCACAGAAAAAGTAAATAGAGCATTGTAACACAGCAGCTGAAAATGCACTTGGATTTTCAAAGCATTGTTACTTCAGATTTGGTTTATTGCTAGTAATAGATAAAACATGCATCCAGTTTCCAAAGAAATGGGACCACCCCATAATGGGGTGCTGCAATCTCAGTGAAACTGAAGCTGAACTAGAGCCCTAACTTGGAAAGGGGCCCTGTTTGGTAGGTTTGGGAAAAGGTGGAGTAGGACATAATAGGCACATCAGCATTGTGAAGAGCTACCTCAGGGTGACTAATGCATCCATCTCAAAGTACCAGAGACAAATGACTGATTTCCACAAGAAACCTTCTCTTAGATACTTGCAGCAGTTCAGTGACAGACATTTTCCATTCTCTTCTCCAGATCAGTGTACAGCCACAGTAGGATTTTTTCAGTCTGCTACTTTTCTATAAAGCCCTCAAACTGAAGGAGAAGTTCTATGCTTCCCTTATTTAGTAACTCATGTAATGGTTTGCATTGCATGCCATTCCTCCCCCCCAATAACTCCAAGCAAAATTAGCATAAAAAGTGGTGTTTGAGAATGGTATTTCAAATTATTTGCACTGCACCGAAAACCTAGCTGAATCATGAAATTCACTCTCTTAGGCTTTGATGCCAGAAGTCTGAAGGAGAAGTTTTCTTACCAGTAGAACTTTTCTATTAGTGAAGATCTTACCTAGAGAAAACTAGATCAAAACAATTCCAAGTGCTAATTATGTTCTGCATATGGAGTTGCTCCACCTTCATAAGCACAAATAATGAATGGACAGGTTTTAAAATAAACAACTTCTCTAACAGGAAATTAGAAATGTACATCCCTATTGAAGAGAAAATAGCAACAGAGCTCACTTAATTCACTGAAAACAATTCAGCAGTTTAGTCAGAAAGGGAGAAGGACATGTCAGTTTCAGGGGACTTGTGCATTAATAGCAAAACTGATCTGCAGCATAGCCATGTCGTGAGATCTCTCCAGAGCCCAAGTCAGAGGAAACAAGATGCGACAAAATGGAAGAGCTGCAAGTGGAAAAGCTGAATACATTTGTGAAAAGGTTCAGTAGTCTTGCTGCAGACTAATCAATCATCTGGTAAGTACGTGTTCAACACACATGAGAATTCCCAGAGTGCATTAACAGGTAGATAAAGTGGGTGATACAGTTTGCTAGTTCTGCTGCTACCACTGGAAAGCAGCCACTCACTCCGGTGCTGACAGTTATACCCTCTGGCCATCACCACTAATTAAATCGCTCTCTTTCCTATTCCGTTATTTCCCCAGATATAGATGCGATCAAAAACAGAATGATATGAAGAAGGAACAGGGAAGTAGATTTAGGTATTAATTTTAAAAGCAAAGTGAGGTAGCCTGAGAGATTACTGCAATCCCTTGGAAAACCCAGCGTGCTTCTGCCAGGAAGACAGGTGCAAGAGCATGAGGTGATGTGTATGACCATAACGTTGCCATTGAAAACTTGTGCCTTTTACTACTAAAATTGATAGAAAAATGCAAAGCGCACACAGAGGAGTAGTTTATGGATAGCAGGTTTATCAGTTGTATTATCTACAGGTTATTACAAGTTACAGTACAGCCTGCTTCAAAATTACCATAGAACACGTTAGGTTGGATGGCACCTTTAAAGGTCATCTAGCACAATCCCCCTGCAGTTGGATCAATTAGGATTAATTGATTGTTTCAAAGAGTCAGTGCAGTTGTTACTTTTTTTCCTCAGAAAAGACAAGTACTCTTTGAAAATCACATCATTCTCACATTACTGACCCAAACCCAAGGTCCGGTCTAATGGTTGCATGCATACTGGAAGGTCCATTCCAACCCTGAAACCATCTGCACACCGCCATGCACTCCTTGCACACATTCCCCCTTCCACAGGCTTGCGCAGATGCCAGACAATTCAGCCCTCATGTGCCCTGAAGACTCCCCAGACTTTGTGTTCTTACACGAGGCACACAGAGCTTTGTGCAAACAGGGGCCTAACAGAATAATTTTGAAATTAAAGCTCTGACTTCAGACTAGCACAACAATATTGATACAACTCCAGCAGCTTTAGTAGTGACTGGCTATCCTTCCGCGCTCTGAAATGCCCTCATATGGAACATGGCTGGAGGATAGGACTTAGACAGTGTGCCCAAGGATGATTCATACTGCACCAGCATCGGAGCCTTTCCCTTCCAGAAGGATTAACTAAAACTCCAGTAAATACAACAAACAGCTTGAGGATTTTGTTTCCCTTTCTCAGTGTAACAGTAAAACTTCTCTGTGGTTTCCAGTGACAGACTGCCTCCTAACCTACAACAGCAAGATCACTACAACACAGGTATGGTACAATGGGGAAATGCTGTAGAAGGACAGACCTCAAAGCTTATGAGAAATACTAACAAGACTGAGGGATAACAAGCAGTTGCAACACCCTAGTGTGGACCAGCATGTGGATTTACCAGTTTTCATATACAGCAAAGTAATCACTCCTGTCCCAATCTTTGCACCAACTTCTGTTTCAGAGATTCTTGCCTGTACAGTTTCAAAGTTGCTTTGAACTCTCCAGGTTTCCTTCTCCAGCTACTATCCTTTCTGAGTAGAAACTAACCATGATAAATACTTGGTTGACCGTTTTTTAGCAAACTTGACGTTCATTCAAAACTTTCATTTCACCAGTAAGGTCCTCTGCCCAAGTTAACACCAATGGAAAGCTGAATTACACCATTACCCAAACCAAATCCAATTATCTCATACAGGAGAGTTCCCATTTAATTTTTTACTCATTTTTCTCAAAGGTATATCAGATTTCCTCTCACCATTTATGAACCTTGCTAGACTGAGCTCAGCAGATCTTTGTGTCAGTGCCCAGTGGGGAATCTGTCCATGGTGAAGACAATCTGTCTGCTTCAGCCTTACGTATCTGACCCAGTACAATCAGTGAGATTTAAGGAAAAGGTGGAGTCTTTGAATCCTGAAGCATTTTATAATGGGACATTATCTTTCATAGCCTGCAATGCTGCATCTTAAGTTTTAATCCCTGAGAACTACCTTGCCACCTACTCCTTTGTGAAGGAGAACAGTGGCCTTCCATCCCATTTTTACCATAGTTTTTCTTTAAAAATATCACAAAGAAAAATATGTTAAAGCCTGTCACTGCACAAGCACACAAAATGCATAGCATGAAAATGAGAAGGCAAAACTTTAAAGTGGGACTGTAAATCACTAGTGCAACATAAAAAGTAAACACTCAGTACTCCAGGAATCATTGAATCCCATGTTTTTTGTCCCATTAACTAGCAACCTAATGTCCTGGCACACTTTCTTTGGCTAAATTCTGGAGATCAGATGTAGCACATCACACTTCTGTGAATGCAAGCAATGGGTGCAAGGCGCATTCAAATCACAAATGTCTGTTGCTGTACTGGGTGTCTAAATGAAGGGTCTGAAAAATATGAAAATGTGTTTCGTGCACAAGAGTCCTCTAATCTGCAGCTCTTTGTTCACTCACTTTTTCCAGGTCTCTGAGTATTCATGTATCCTCAGGGGAATTCTGCATCCTAAGACATTACTGCCCCAAACTGTCAACCTCAACCTTTCCACAGAGGTCACTCACAACAGTAGGTCAAGAGGAGATGCCAACCTGTCAGCTGAGAAAGGTGAGATGTGCACACGCATCCTGCCCTGTCAACACTTGTATGGGCATGTTAACCTATGGCACAAAGAGATGGTGATGTAATACCAGGAGCTGCTGAAGCAATGCTCATCAGAAGATGTCTGCATGCTAAACACAAGCCTTACCACAAAAGGGATTTTAAAGCATTTTAACTTCTGTACAGCCAGATATTAAATCTACGAGCACTCTGGCTGAAGTCAGCATGACTGTATATACACATATGATGGTACTTGCTTAAGTACCTTGCTGAATTAGGTCTGAATGCCTTACTGTTGGTATTTCCAAAGCAAAGTGAAAAAATCTAGAAGATACCAGCACAACCCCCCTGGGAGATCACATTAACTGAAACAATCATGTAGTTGACACATGGTTTCTGCTTCTAATGAGGCATGCCAACTGCACAGAAAATAGAGGGATACAAGCCCTGAAACTTCCAGATAAACAAATATTTAGTCTTAGGATGGAAAACAATGTTATCCTGAGTACTGACTACTCAACAGTTTACCATAAGTTTCTTACACTTCATGCAAACTGCAGCCACAGTGGACACACAGACAACAGGTTTGACCTACCACAGTAGCTCCTGCATTGTGTTTCTTTAAGGAACACGTTTAAATGTGTGTCCAAAAGTCTTCCCTTTTGCTTCATAACTCCCGTGAAAGTGATTAAAGCTGGGCAGGTTCAGATGGCTGGAAGACAGAAGGCTTGTCTACATGCAACTATGAATATCACCCTTCGATAACTTCGTACACTTCTCCATGGGACACAAATGTATACAAAAACAGGGCTAAGAAGCTGGCTCAAGACATTCCTGCAACATTGGCAAAAACAGGCGATTGTGGCACTGGCACAGAGAGATATTCCATACTCAGTTCCCTTCTGCAAGGAATACGGTCCAGTATTTCCAGGAGTGCTATGTTACCAATAGTTCCTAAGTCATCATCTTAATGCTTTTTATTACCCTGCAGTCACAGCAGCAATACTTAATTGTTAAAGAAATAGTGCCTGAGGATTTGTAAAACTACACCGAGGTTTCACTGATCCCCAGTATGTGTGTTATGATACACATCTATATGGGTAGAGGTATATGGATATATTCAAAAAAACATAAATCTGCAATGAGAACTTCAGAAAATACAAAACAAAGAAATTAAAATTTATTCCCATCCCAAAAGAACCAAAATATAAACATATTATAAGAGGACAGATTAACATGTCTAATTCCTGTAGTTAAAAAACAAAGAGAAAAATTAATAGGATGAACCATACACTCCAAGGCAAAATGGTAGGTAAAACTGCAGGACTGTTTTTAAAATTTCTAATTGAGGAAAAAAGTAGTATGTTCTTGGGAAGTGACTGGTAATAAACAGTTACAATTATCATACAAAAACTGTTGATAGTTTCTAAAACTTGCTAGAGATAGTCATTCGCTGGTCCATAGAAGGATGCTTTCGTTACATGCTTTGCAAAAAGAATCAAAGGCAGTAGAAGATTTTATTACAAATACTACTGCTTAGATTGGCAATTATGTTTTTCTTCATTCTCTGGCTACAGATTACAAGTGTAAACTTTATATTACCTATTTACCTCTTTTTAGTCAAAGTACCTCAGAGAAGTTCCATTTCTACCTATTAAAGAAGAGAGTTTTCATTTTCAAGTTAGAAGTATAGATGTTCCCTTGTTTCTTCACTCACTGTGGCTTTTTTGGCTGAATTACAGTTTCAGCGTACAAGATGTGAAGATATTTTCATGTTATATAATAGCTTGGTCAAAAGCTAAATCACCTAAAGGTGAAATAAAAAAACCTATACTCACTTCCATGGTAACTTTTTTTTTGCATTTCACCCAGGATTTCACTGTTGCACCCAATAAGTGATGCTACCTCTCCTCTGAAGTCACTGTCTACACAATGAATTGCCGAAGTATTGGTTGTATTTCATGTATTTACAGGTGCATGTGATACTGGCAGATCGACATCCTTTCTGCACTCCGTATTCCTCTGCTTACTTGAGTTCTGGTTTTTTGGTCATTACTTTTAATCAAGAGGACATTTTCAACTAAGACATAGACATGCAGTCCAGTAGTTCCCATGGTAATTGACCTCTCTGAAGGAGAACAAAAGTCCTGCTTTGCATCATGTTATTTTTCTCACTGCTGAGCAAACAGATTCTGACCATTAGCTCCTTAACTCCATTTAACTGTAGCTAAAAGAGCATACCACCCATAGAAAGGTATTGCCACGTCTATGTCCAGAATCTCAGTTTCAGAATCTCTTTTGACAATCATTAGAAAGAACAAAAACATCAAGAATGTGTGCATACACAGACAATGCACAAGCAGACAGGAGTGAGGGTGGGAAACACACCATGATTTCAAACGCTGAAGCCAAACCATTATTCACTTGCCACGGGCAGATAGCAGCACCCATTTTATGTTATGAAAACTATTTACTTCCTGGAGAAAAATGACTGATTTTCTGTACAAATACAGCGTTTGATTTCTTTTTAACCCACTGAAGGAGTAACTTCTGGTGAAGCTGATTATTATTTACTAATTTGTTCCAAATACGTTTTTCTGGCAATAGAAAGAGTACATGTACAACTCGCAAAGATATTTTAAAGATAAATCGTAGGTAGAGCTCATAATTTAGAGGTCATAAATAGGCTCATCAACTAGAATGAGGGTTTCTATTACTGTATGTGAACCGCTCTCCAAAGGGAGCTTATTTAAACAGTGATCTGATAGATACAACATCTTCCATCACACTGAGGACATCACTAGATTCCCAAGGCCAGAAACCAAGTCATCGTTCTTGGACACAAGACAGTGGTGGGCCAGGTGTCCTGACCACATGCTAACAGTTAATTCCTCAAGGACTGGCCTAAGGTCAGGTAGAAGCTCTGAGGGAAATGAGTCCTACAATTCAGAGTTTAAAGTCTAGATTGCCATAGGTGCAGAAAGGTGAGTAGCTGCATTTGGCAAAGCTCTACAGATGACTACCTCAGCACAGAAGCTAGCAGGATCAAAGCTGTGCCTTCAGGCTAAGACCGATGAACCAATTTCATGGATGACTTGAATCAAACTTTGATGCATTAGTGAATCATTAACTCATTGTCTCCGTGTGGCACTAGTATTTGTAAGCCACCTCAGTTAGACCATAGACCCAAGCAACACCCCCAGCTTAAGGAACAAACCCAACACCTAATAGAACATGCAAAATAATATGGAGCATAAAGCATTAGCTTTAAGGCCACATTAGCTTTTCTGTTAGCAGAAAAAGTGCAAATAAGAGTTAACATTAAAAATTAAATGAAATAAATATGCTCTCTAATGAACTAATATACGTGGGTAAGGTAACATCTGCTACTTTGTTTATAACAAATGTGTCAAACATTAGATTTGCCAGCATTCATGCACATGTTCTCAGGGAAGTTGGAGAATTTGCTTTATTTGCCCAGCAGAAAATGGAAGATTTTATGTATGTCATGGCAGAGTATTATGAATCCTGAGAGCACCAGGAGAGAAACGTAGAATTTATTTCATAAACAAAGAGACAGCCCTTTTCATAACTGCTGTTTGCTGGTTAGTACAGAAAAGACATCTTAATTGAAGTGGATTGGGAACAAAGAAAGAACATTTTAAGTAGTTCTGACCTATTTTCTAGCTTTAAATAAAATTCTAAGTAATTAGTTATTAGTAAACTGCACTAGGTCAGGATTAACCCTGAGAGGTATGTGACACTGCTGCTTCCTTTGTGCTTCTCTTCCCTTGCCATATAACCCTAACAGGAAAATTCCAGCAGTTCCTAAGCCACCCCAGACCTGCTCTCACAGAGAGCATTAAGGGATAGCCCTTACTTGATTAACATTTAACAAAACATTTGTAATTTTTCAAGTTCTGTTGTGACACCAGAAAGTATTGCTAGTAATTCAGAGCAGAAATTTTAATTTTACAAACTGCATTCATTATTTTATTTTCTTGACTACTATTACATAGTAAAGTGGTTAAAACAGCATTAAACTTTCCTCATACTTCTCCTGCATCTTGCTTTTAGTAATTAAGCCCATCAACTTTCTTCTTTTTTACTTCAAGCTGCCTGACAGTCCAATAGTTTGTAACAGAACACTATGTTCCTCCCACCCAGCCTTCCAGTTTGACATGAAGTATCCTATGAGTTGTTTATACCCTTATGTACAGCTACAGTCCTATATTAAGGGCTCTTCATCATTTGCTGTTTCTGAATGTTTTGAGATACGAACGAATCTCTCATTTCAAATAGCTGGACTGGGCAGATCTGGTCATTTCTGCAGTTTTTGGTTTGTGCCTGCTGAAACGTCCCACAGACTCCTCAGGGACCACAGATGGCTTCAAATTGTTTGATTTTAAATATGTTTTTACTAGACAAACTCCTGAATGCTTTCACATACCCTTCAAATCTAGCTATTCCTCCCTTTGTGATAATTTGGTTTACAGATAACTATACATTTTTCTGGGTTAAATGTTTGATTCTTCTCTCATATGAAACGCTGGCCCCACTGATGCAGACAGTAATGCTCCCACTGATATATTTTGTGTAGGCTTCTATAATCTATATATAATTTACCCAGCCTTAGCTATTAATATCCAAGTCTCTTTACTAGTCCAAACATTTCTGCAAATGTGGCCATTCTGCTCCTCTCCAAACATCTAAAGGAAACACAACAGCATGAATTAAAAAAAACAAGTAGTACACTGACAAGAAAAGAATAGCTGTGATAAGTAATAATTCATCATGTATCTCCAGGAATTGTATTATTTATGCTGCTGCCAATAGTAATTTAAAAATCAAACTGTACACAAATAAACTAGTCCAGAAAGTTTTTTACAACACAATGTGCTGTAGGCAGAAGTTTCCGTAACAAAAACCAAAACTAAATACAAATAGCATTGGATTAAGGCTTTCATATTAAAATAATCCAGCCTGAAGGGAAGGAAAAAGACACGTAACTAAAACAATAGTCACCCCTTTTTCTGTGCTGCCAAAGGCAGAGACATTTCAAAACACTCATGTTTGTGGCTGAAGTTTATTACAGTTGCTTGGCCCTATGCTCACTGTCATCCAAGATCAGGGTACAGGAGATAAGGGGGATGATGCTAAATTTCCCAAGTATCAGAGTAAGTTGATGAGTCTTTTGAGATGCAGGTGGAATGGCTGTCCAGCTGTCCCTTTCCATCTACATCTGCACAACAAAATGGAAATTAATTTCTTAAATCATTTTCAGCACTACAGATCACATACAGATGGAACAAACTCTTCAAAGGATAAAAACAAAATGTGTCTCATGCATCCTACATGCAAACACTACATTATTAACACTGAGGAAAGCTATCAGCAAGAGAGCAAAAGTTAAATGAAATTGTTCTTAATGAGATATTTAAAAGCTAAAATGAAGTTGTGCTGCTGTGGACCAACTATAACCTGTATTTTGAAAGTGTGAGATCAGAATGAATTAAAAGATAATTGCATACAATGAGACAAGAAACAGCATTTCTATAGTTCTACATTATAGGTTTAGAAGTTACCCGCTAAGTCTCCCCTAAACCTGAAAAGCAGCATGTATCAATAGGAAAATTGTAGGAAGACAAACAAAATCAAAACAATTCCCTAACTATAGATGTCAGGAGAGACTCTTACGAGCCTTACCGAACCATTCAAATGGGCAGTCTGAGCTCTGATTCAGGAAAATGCTCTGATATTCGGGATATAATTTTATGGGTACTGAATAAGTAATAAGGATGCCTTTCTCAATGCTCTGTTGCATTTTCACTTAAAGAGCTTAGAATAATAAGAGTAGCTCAGGTTTTAGGTGAATGTCTTCATCAGTATCCAATAGGGCAGGGTCATCTGCAGCTGGTTAGTCAAACATTTTGATTGTCACATGGCAAAACCAGAAATTCGGTCTTATGTCAGGGCAGCCATCTTCAAATAATTTTTAGACTCCCTTCACTGATATTTGGAAAAGATGAAAAATACCCAGTCTCTGTGTTGAGTGTCCAAGTACTACTCTAATGAATTATTTCATAAAATCTAGAGGGGATTGAGGGATGGAGGTCAGCCAGATTGATACCGGAATGAATGATCTTTGAAGAAGAGCTCTCAGGATACCTGCAAATGTTCCAATATAGATTGGACTGTAGTGAGAAATGCATTTGTTTAATAGGTACTACTTCAAAGACCACAGAATCTACAAATTCAAAACAGAAACTAAAGTTTATTCCACGAACACAACAGTGAAGAAATGTTAGGTAAAAAAAATCACAGGAAAAATGTGCACAGAAACACATTACACACTCAACTAGCAGTCAAGTCTGGCAGAAGTCTATCACCTAGTGACAGCTTGCTTTTCTCTCCATTGTCAGAGTGATATAAAGAGAAATGAGTAGACAAGTCCT
>VZTU01007467.1:0-166638 GCA_013400835.1 Zapornia atra | reverse complement strand
GACAAGTCCTGGGCTTCATTGGTCTATGAAGAAAATAGTTCCCAAGAGAAAATGGATCATCAAGTTGGAAGTATTTTGCTAAAATGATCATAAAGTCCTAAACATTTTATAATGTTTTCAGATTGTTCAAGACAACTATAATCATATTTGATGCACTGAAAACCAAACTTGCTGATTTAAACAAAACCACTCAGTACTAGGGAAGAAGAATATTTCGTGTAAATATTAAGGACTGAAATGTAACTCTTTCCTCTAAATCTCCCACTGCCAGGTTAAAGGGAGATTTGCCTTGTGTGTAAGAACCATAATTGCAACCTCCTCCTTTCACTTTGGTGGTTATTTCCCTAAAATACAACTATCACGTGCTTGGGACATCTTAGTCACTTGTATTTCTGAACACTGCACATGTCAAAAGAAAATATGACTGTTAGGAATACCATAGGCAGCACAGGAATGTCATTAGAGGTAACATACACAGTGGGAAATCTTAACTGAACTAGGAGGAATCAGAACTGTAAAGTGTGGAATGAATCATTCTTTTCTATGATTTCTGTTATCTAGAGAAAAACACACACCACTATCTCATTTCTTCTTTCTTTCTAGTTTAATTTCTCTTTTGCTTTCTTCCACTTATTGATGTAGCTGGAACAGCTACATAAAACAGCTGCTTAACACCTTCACTGCAAAGGGTTTGCTAAAGAAACCTTAAGGAAAAAAAGCTTTCTGACCAGGGAGCATCATCCGAAGAGAGACATCCTGACATGAGATCAAGTGGCTTGTACAAACAGGCATGCAGCTGCATGGCGTAGGCCCCATTGCAACCATATAACAATGTTTAGATGAGCTACAACATGAAGCTCCCAAGACAGTTTTGACTTCATTTCCACTATGAGAAGGGTGAAACAAGACAGCAAGAGGAAGAGGTTTAATTCCACTTCAATAAAAGCCAAGATTTGCTAGAGTGTAGGCTGGACCTGCACCTTCCAGAGTGTGAAAATGTACCATCACCCTCTGCTCTCACGATCTGAGGAACCTGTGCATCCCTCATAAGAAAAAAGTGAGACTCCTTCCTTTTCCTTTTTTCAAAAGGATCAATAATAGCTGGCAAACAAACAAGGTATTTCTGGTTTCCTACTGAGACATATGGCTGAACCCAAGTTGTAGTGGAAGAACAGCTTGTAAGAACGGACTGATGCTCAAAAACACATTTCCAAGTTGTAGTTCGTTCTGAGTGGGCATTCAGCACACTGCAGATGATTTCAGTAGTAACTGCTAATACCCACAAGTGCTCCAGCATGGAACAAGATGCCATAGATAAAGAATTAAGCAGTAACTTTGGTGTGAATCCCTTAAAATAACACCTGTCAAAGTGTTCCAGTTGTTACAATAACTTATCACATTCCTCAATTGAATCATCTTCTCCTGGTGTTTCCTACTAGAGGCAGACATTGTAGTGACATTGGCCACACCTTTGCAAAGTTACCTCAAGCAAGAGATACACGAGCAGAGAAATGAGTTTAGCACACGGACAAACTCCTAAGGAGTCCCTGTAGAAATCTGTATCATTGGACTAATCCCATTTTTTCCCCTTGAGCTTGTTTAAGTAAATGCTCTACAAGCACATTAAGGGAGAGAAGGGGGAAAGAACGAAAGGAGGAAGGAAAAAAATTACCACTGTGATGTAACGTCCCAATGTGTGTATGTCTCTGACTACCTCATAAAATAGGCAGGGGAAGGGAGCAAGAGTCAGGCAGACATTATTCGAAGTAATTTAGAATTTACTAGATTACATAAAATCAGAATCTCTCTGATTAGATAAAAGCCTTACATCAAAGAGAAGTCTATTATGGTATAAATGAAAAAAGTTTTATGATATTAAAACCTCATACCTCTGAAAACTGGAAGTTCTCTGCATTTCCCAAGGATATAATTGACAGAACTTTCTTTTAAATCTAAACCCAAGGTGTAAATTCAGTTCAGTTCCAACAAGGGAATCAAAGCATTTTTTATTTTTTATACTTTATTTTGTTGATCTCTCAGCTTTGCCCCAAAACATTGCCAAAAAAATACCCAGCCTTGATAAGAGCATTCCATTCACCCTCTGAACTGTGATAAAGGTGATTAGCAAGCTTTGCACTTGGAATGTACAAGAAAGCTCTGTCAGCTCTGAATAAGTCCCTTCATGCTTTGTTCAATCTGACCTCTGCCTGTAAAGATAAAACATGAACTACACAAATTTAGCCAATGGGATCTTAGAAAGATATTGTGTTTGTACCCCACAAATATTACACCCCACAAGAGTTTTCAGACTCAAATTGCCATCACAGCACTGAAGGATCTTAGAAAAGCTAGCTACGTTAACTAAGTCTGTGAATTTGAAGGACACTGATTAAATTGCATAAAACTCTGTAGATGGTTGAATTCAGAATGTGAATAGCTTCTTTCACATGTCTTAATTCACCTTCACTGTAATTTAGATCAAACCAAATTAAGATCATTTAATTGTAAGGTTGCCTATACAGAGACTTAGCATTGCTTAAGCTACTAAAAATAATTCAGTCCCCTCAGACTTTCTTGCAGCATATGGCTACACATTATATGCTCCTGAGTGGCAAAGCCACTGTAAGAAGAGGCCATGTGCCTCTGACACCATTTGCCCAAGCCAGCTCTATTTGTCCCCAGTGCTGCAGTTTGTCACAGACACACTTCTGAAGTGATCCAAACTGAAAATAACTTGCTGTAGCAAAGTTGTTGCCAAGAGCAACATACACCACTACCTCAGATTTGGTAGCGACACAATACTCAACCAGAAAAGTTAGGTGACCATCCATCAAGTTTCCTTTTCTGTACTGACTTGATTTTTGTTACCTTTTATTTTATCCCCCCCTCCCCTTTTGCACATGGTGCCACATCTTTGCTTCAGTTACCACAGAGCACTTTTCTTAGTAGTTCTGCAACTTGTATTGTTTAAAACAGAAAAACAAGGAAAGATTGAGAGAGCTTTCTCCAATTACGATCAAATCCCAAATCTAATGACCACTTTCTCATTTCATACAATACACCTATGTGACACATGAGCCACAGGAAAAGCTCATCTGTTTAACCACAGCCACACTACGAGCTGCTGTGCCAACCACTTGAACCACTTTCAGTGCATGTGAGCACTGCCAAAAACCCCTCAGATTATGATGCACTTGAAACATATCAAAGTGCCTGAACAAAATCACCTGTGGTTGCTGTTAGCATTACAATCTTTTGGTGCTTCCATATCCACACAGTTGGGGACCATTTTACATGTAAAGCAGACCCATATTATAACGTGTAGCTGCCAAAGATGCTCCAAAGGTCTGTTAGAGCCCATTTTTCTTTGAACTGCAGTGCCTGCTAAAGTACATGCAAATTTCATTGAAGTTGTATTTGATTTTAGCTCACAGCTTCTCACAGAGAACAAAATATATAAAAGACATCATGCTTACCAGATTAAGGGTTCCTGACTAGAGCTAGAAGAGCAGGCTCAAGTACAGATGGGAAATAAAAAAAGCTGAGCTTTGATTTTTGTTGGAATAGGTACAGGAGCAGATCTACATTCATCAGAACCTCTTCAGTATCATCTCACAATATATTCAGGTAAACAGGAGGATTCTGTAGTCTGTCTCTGTTTTCATATTTGAAATCCAGCTCACAGCAGTGAGCTCATGCAAGTAGCTCAACAGGCTGATCCTTCTCGTCCACGTGGGATAAACTAAAGGTGTTCATGTGTTTTATGTATTGGTAGAGTTGCCTTTGCATCCAAGCCAAAAAGAGGTATTTCAAGTAAGGCCTGGAGGCAAAGACAATCCTAGCATATATAAAGCACACGAATGCCTCTAGTTTAGCCCACTTTTTAACCAAGCAGAACAAAAGTACTTTATCAGAAGTCACAAGTTTCCATCAAGACCAAGTGTTTTACTTAGGCTAAATACCAAGTCTGTTTCTCAATCTCTGCCCTTGCCAGAGGCACATAAGTTTTTTTATAGGCTGAATCTGAGTGGTCCTGCTTATACAGGGAGCTGGAATGACCTCCAGAGGCCCTTTGCAACCTATACTGCTCTGCTCGTCTACAGATAGCCATATCTGATGGCAGAATGTAATTATAAATCAGAATCCCCTCAAATAGAAACTGCTGAGATCATGATCATTTTATTAATGCTAGTTGAACTTCAGGTAAAATGCCACCACCAAATCTCTACCTGTCAGTGTACATGTCTTTTCCTCTGATCGATCCCACCACATTCAGCCGTGACACAGGGGATGGTCTAGGAGGTTTGTTTGACTATGCCAAGGAAGCCTTGTGAGTTCTTATGGCTACAGATGCCAGATACACAGTCCACAAATAAAAGTGTTTGCATTTACAAATGCAAAGAATAAACAGCCAATGTTATTTTGTTAGGTTTCTCCCTGTGCATGCTTAACATCAAAGGGTGAAACTATGCATAAAATAACACAATAAAAAACCCTTACTGTTTTCTGTATCAAAGTTACCACAACCCTGCATCTTTATTTCCTTATTTGTAGCTCTTACAACAAAGCCGTAAAGCTTGCCACCCTACTTGCCATTCACAGAAAAGGATTTTTTTTAATCAAGACCCTTAAGTAAAGGGATTTAGGCCTCAGCAAATATGTGAAGATACATATTCAAGAGCTGTGCTCAGAGTGTAATGCAAAAACAGTAAGCTTGTCTAGTTTGAGATTACAGACACAATTCTTAAAGAAGGTTTGCTGCATCTTTCTGCTTGTTTTGTGGGGAAGAGGGTTTCCTTTTCTTTTTTGCTTTTGCAGGCATTGTCACATGTCCAAAGCTCACATCTTTCAGATAATACAACAGTGTTTCCCTTTTAAGTCTTAATTTATGTGAAAATACACATGAGGAAAAGCGGACAATAAAAAGCTTGAGGTTCTGATTTCTCTGTCAATACCAAGTACCTGTCCCAGCAATGTTCAAAAGCCTGGGTACCACTGATTTTCACTAAGCAAGGTTTGAGGAGCTTTTTTACTATCTTTTATTCCTACCTTTGTCTAACTTTCTCCTGATTAAGATGAAGAGTGTACAAAATAGATTTGCTGTAAAACAGTGACATCTAACAGAGGAAAGCCACCACATTATGCTAGCAGAGCTTTTTCAGTAGTAACAGTCTGATTTATGGCCTTAGTAGGGAGCAATTTCAAGTAGCAGGTTCCCTTGCTGCTGGCAAATATAAAGTTATAATTCTAAGCTTCCTGTGTTGCACCTTCTTTTCCTTGTCACAACAGCTATAAGGTTACAGTGGTTTTGCTGAAAAGCATCTTAGTGAAACCAGATCTTACAAATGGGGAATGATAATATCACATGGCATTAACAAAGTCTTTCTGAGTTGAAAATCTCAACCCTAATTCTAGCTCTCATTTGTTTTACAGCAAAATATGCCTATGGCTTTAATATTATTGTAAACATATTAGGTCAAACACCTTGCATTTTTCAAGATAGGCTGAAATAATCAACATCCTAGCATTTAATACATCATTGCTCTGACATTTTTGCAGGAATCAATGGTTAATGTTCTCTTTGTATTACTGACCTATCATGAGTCCCGCCATACAGCTTTTTGTCTTACATGGATCAGATCCCAATATCATTTACAGAGAAATACCTTAGTTACAATGAATAAGACTTGAAGCTATTGAAATAATTCTACATTTGCTCACATAAGGGCATTTAGACTCAGGAAGACTAGCTTGAGTTAGAGGTTTGTTTTCCTTATTGCTCCTCCTGAGACAGCCTGAGATTTCTGCATTCCATCAGTGGAAGCATCTAAAGTATTTTATAACAATCATAACACTAATTATCATCCAACTAAACTCACTAATTGTGCTCCCTAATACTTAATGTGAAATATGTAGCATAGGAAACATTAGGTGGTTCAACTTTTCTCAGGTTTCTCTTTTTTTTATATACCTTAGCCAAGTTGCATTTGATGATCTGCTTCCTAACCAGAAATCCAGCCATCTTTACAAAAGAACACCACAGAGAACACAGTATAATTTAATTTGAAGACAAAGTCGGTTCAGTTGAATTTTGAAATCTGTACAAACAAGCTCATTTGTAATCAATGATACGTCACTTTCTCCACCTTGTCCATCATTTCTGTCACCCATCACAGAGAAATCATTAAAAGATCAAAACTTAATCACATGGAAGTTAAGGTCACTACAGTGCATACAAAAGAAGCCACTCCTTCACGTGAATAAGGAAGCTCTTTATTTGTTGGGCTATCATGCCGTTTGAAAAAGCTTATCACTTGCTCCCAGAAAAAGTCATAATTTGCATGAAAGAAGGATCTCAGCATGCAGTGCTGATAGCAAGGTTCCACTGATGATCTCTGCTGCAAAGCCTGCCACAGGAGATCAGGATAAAATTTTATTTTGGCTGAGAGCTGGCTAACTGCAGACTTGAACATCCTCTTATGTTTAAGAGCACACGATTCATTAACATCAAGGTTCAGCAAATATCAGGAGATTTTGCTGCCCGCCTTGTATTCTAACCCTTCAAGGGCAGTGGGTTTTTGGACAGGAGAAGTGCTGCATTCCACAAGTGAGATTCCCTGCATGGCTGCAATGTGCTCCAATCACCACAACTGTACATCTAGAATGATTTCACTGCAGCATAAAGGGGGTGCCAAATACTAAGGTGGTACAATCCTTCATGCTGGTGTGTTTGGCTACATAAAAGAGTCAACAGCAAGATCTGATAGTTTGTCTCCCACTATTCAACATTAAGGTTCAATTATTTATAACGAATTAAATACACCTCAGTCATGATACATAAAAAATAAAGTCTATTTGTTGGAAAGCAGAAATAGAAAATATTACATGCCATGCTGAGAAAGTTTCTCATTTAGATATGCTGACCTCTTTTCCTGAGCATGTGAAGTCACTAGGAATTTCAGAGGCGTTCATAGAGCTGTGTGAACTATAGTTTGCTTTGTCACTCAAGGCTACACCTCAAACAAAGTCTCCTTCCTTTTTACCTGGCCAGGCAGTAAGCCCAGACAAAGCAACTGAATATCGTATGAAAGAATCTAGCAAAACAATGTGTTCCTGAGTGAAGGTAACTATAAAAATAAGTCTCTTTCAGTCACAGGTTTCTGCTGCCATCCCAAAAAACAGATTCTGAGATTAAGACAACTGCAAAACGCAGCTTCAATATACAGCCCCCAACACCACAGCTGACATTATCCAAAAGAAACATCAAGAGACACTGCACTGCCCTCTCCACGCGCAGCAATGACTGCAGCACAGTTCAGGGGATGTGCCAGGGTAGGCCCCCATGGAACTGGCAGAGAAGCGGCAGATCCTGACATTTTAAATGAGATGAACACAGAGAATGAGAGTAATGAAGAGGTGGAATGTGGGCAATAAAAATGTACCCACATCACATATGCCAAGTAAACAGAAGAATGCCTGGTACGCCAAGCTTGGGTCCTAAGAAAGGGAAAAAATTGCACAAAATTAGCTAGTGAATACACTGCAATAGGGAGCCTTAAACCAGCAGCCCGTTTCCTGGGACAAAAAGAGGTTCCTGACTGCTAAACCTAGCTTAAAACAAAACCTATCTGGAACAGAACCAGGTAAGCATGCACATGAGGGAGATGGTCACAGAAGAAACAGTGCAATATACTTGATTCTGTTCTATATCATCCTTGTTCAGATCAGAGCCCTGAGGGAGCAAATGAGACGCCTTTAAGGAAACTCTGAGTGCCCCTGACACTGGAATTAGAGACTGGTTAAGCTCAATCACCTCAACCAGAGAAAAAAAAAAATGTAGTGGCAAGAAAGAAGGGTGAAAAAACCCCTAAACAACCCACAGTTACACCAAGCAGCACTGCACCACCCCTCACCTCACCTGCCAAATAAACACATCAAACATTTATAGCATAAGGTCAGCCCTCTACAAAACAAGAAAAAAACCCCAGGAACGTACAGTTGTATCACACTTTGGGGAATGTACTGTGCCTAATTAATGGCAAACAGATGGCAAATCCCAGCTCAGACTGCCCTGGTACTCTGCGTGGGGACTAGCATGAGGCACAGCCAGTGGTTTGTGGAGTAGAAGAGCCTTCATAGGAGATGGATTTGAGGAGACTGCATTTAGACAGTCACACACACAGGCACTGAAGGACTGCAGGCAAAAGGTCACTTTTCTATACTTCTCTGCACAACCAGTCTCCTTTATTTGCATGCTTTCCCATCTCAACAAAGAGGTTACTTTGGTGGCCTCAGACACTAAGTTTGTCTGAAATGGGGACTGCCTGTTTGTTATGCTGACAAAACCTGCTATTGTGTCTGATCAAAGCCTCCAACGTGCTATCCACACTGCAAATAACTAGTAAAAGTTTAGAATATTTCATTCCCTGATGACAGATTATCAGTTTGTGTTGCTAGGATAGTTCACTGTTCTCCAATACCTCTTAGAAATAAAGCAACAAAGATTAAGCATTTTTCCTTCTTCCTTTGCAAGATAAATATAGGGAAAAAAGATAAAAGATGAAGAGACATCCCTGTCTCTGACAGATGTTAAACATGTCGGTCCTGGTACCAACCCCTTAGGAATGCCACTTGTCCCTCCTCTCCATTTGGACACTGAACGTTGGACCACCACTGAGTACAACTGTCCAGCCAATAATCCTTATCCAGCATGTTGTCCATCTGTCAAATCCATATCTGTCATGGTTTTGCCCCAGCTGAGAGACATGAACCATGCAGCCACTTGCAAAGAGGGAGTGGGGGCAAGGGAGGGGAAAAGAAACCCAGAAACAACCAAAACCTCACAGGTTGGGATAAGGACAGTTTCCTGGGACAGCAGAGAGAGAGATATAATAGGACTTCAGAGCAAAATATACACAAGTGGTGATACCCAATGCAGTTTTGCACCAAACCACACAAAGCAAACTATACAGATCAGAGCCATCCCAAAACTGGACCATCCCCCAAAAAATGTGTCCTGGAGCTGAGGGCGCAACTCCCCACCAGCCCCCCTTTATGCTGAGCATGACATAATTGTCATGGAATACCCTTTTTGGCCAGTTTGGGTCACCTGTCCTGGCTGTGACACCCCACACCTTTTTGTTAGCAGGACAATACGAACAACTGAAGAGTCCCTGGCTGCTTGGCAACAACTAAAATATCCCTGTGTTATCAGCACAGCTCCCATCCTAACTCCCAAATATGCATTCCACCAGATGCTAGAAAATTAACTCTATCCTGGCCAAAACCAGGACACTCTCAAATCGACAAGGATGTCATGTGGGAGCTCATCAAATGCTTTGCATAAATTCCAGTTGGTTTTTTAGACTTGCATGCACATACAAACTCCCCAGAAAGTCACCCTTTTGCTACAGAGCATGACTCCCTTCTCTCTGCCCTAAAAGGAATTAGTTAGTTGCTTTCACACAGGGAGTTCCTATCATGCTCAAGTTTTCCTTTGCTGACCCAAGTAGGTAAAAATACTAACACAAAGGAGGTTACTGTGTAACAGCATTAAGAGTTACAGCCGAAGTTACACAGTGCCCGTTGATGACTTTCAGTACCCAGTATTAATTTCACCCATTTCTCTGCAATGCATAGAGTTCTTATGTATTAATTCAGACACTCTAAAGTGACTTCTGTATGGAAGACTTCATGTAAAAATTATTACTTATGAGGTGTCAAGTGAACAGTATTACAGCTGTAAGACTATTTGGTAGAGATATGGGACATAAAATGTTAAGAAACTGGCACACCTTGTTAATGAAAAATGCCAACATTTGACACTTATTCCCAAGAGAATCAATGTATTATAGATACATTTAATTTTTGGGAAAAAGCTGGCGCTAGGAATGCTGATTCACAATCCACAACAGTAGATTTCCAACCACAGTGCACTACAGTTTCAGATCACCTTACAAAAAAAGGGAATACAAACAGAATATACACATTCCTGATTTTCAAAATTATTTTTATATTTGGCAGTTGATGGAGGGCTGTTGATGCCCAGTGAACAAAAGCTGCATAATATCCTAAGACACTGATCAGACAGACTTTGGAGTATTTTTCCCAGAAATCTTAGTATTTCCCTACAACAGGGTGCTTAAAACATCAAACTGCTTTAAGCATTAATGTAGAAAAAAAGGAAGATCCCACTGATTTATTTCCTTCCTAACCCAAACATAGAACAGTGTCATATGTGACCAACCTATGGCACACCAAGAGATTAATCATAGTGGTCAATAAATTCACACAACTGTAGCAGTAGATACAATGGCAATTCACACATCAACATAGAGTTCAAGTGAGAAGAGGGTGAGGCACACAACTTGCCACTGACCAAAGAACCTACACCGGGACTAAGAGGGTACTAAATTGTTTGGGGCAGCATTTGGCAGGTTTCAAACCAAAGCCTATCAGCAGCAATTCTTTCGGTCTGAGCAAGACATGAGCTGGCTTATTCATACGACTGCATCACAGTTTATATGCAACTTCACATTATGTTTCAATGTGTACCAGCAAGTTTGTGTGTTTGAGCTTCTTTGTTATTTATGTGGAACACGAACGTTTCTGCAAAACAAACACAACAAAACCTGCTCATAATGGGCACCAAAGGGACTTCTACTTTTCAGCTCTTCATAGCAGCTAGTTGCATAAAGTAGGGTAATTGGATTCTAGCACTCAGACAGCTGAGTGTCACTGTGAGAAGCAGTGCTGCCCCAAGTGAAGAAAGCAACACAAATAACTCTGGCTCATAGGTACCTTGGACATACTGACATCGTCCTCACAATGTATCAGTATGGCGCATTCCCCCTGTGCGGGGTGAGCAGGAAAACCATCTGCTGGGGTGGGGTTAGTGTGGTAAGAGCAATGGAGAGGCCATTTGAAGCATCTGGAGCATCTCAACTTGAACATAACATACAGGAAGAGAAGGCTAAAGGGAAGGATGCAGCAAGAAAGATGGAGCAAAAAAGGAAAAAAGACAAAATTCTAAAAAAGACAAAGAAAAATCTAGGGGGAGAATTAGAAGCAAATAATTAGTCTACAGACTCCACTTACACCTTCTTTAAATCCACATTATTGCAGACTGTTCTATAAAGAGTTGTTGCACTGTGGCTATATCTATTATTGTAGGTTTCACCTGTGTCCCTACAAGTGGTTTTTCCTAGGTTACATACAATCCATGAATTTATCTTTTACTGCCTGCTGCAATTTGAGTGCAGGAGTTGTTAAATGTCCTTCTGTATTTAGAAGGAACATTCTCCCATGGTTTCCTGAGGAGGAATATAATGCTTGGACATTTGGCACAGAGAATATTGCAAGTTATCTGCAGAAACACAGGTGAGAATAGACCAAGTGACAGCACACCAACAGAGGAGGGAATCTGTTCAGACTCCACACCTATCATGGCCTAGCTATGCAGCAGACTTACCTTTAGCTGTGTCACCATGGTTATTTCCCAGCAGTTCATTTTGGAAGACGTGCAGGAAAATGTTACAAGAATAAAGCTTTGAGAAAGTCTTCCTAGACACGACCAGTAAATATCAAAAACTGCTCAAGATAAGTGGAAGATGAAGGCAACAAAGATAACAAAAGGCATAGCTTGTCTTTTTTTCCCCCCTACTGATGTTCTGAGATGCCATTTGAAAAGTGTTTATCTCGAAGCATACAGGCACATGCTAGAGGCTGGGCATAATTATTTAGACTCACTGACTCACAGATGTTACCTTTAACTGGTTTGTCAGTTGTCATGCACCATCTGACAATCATGTTGAAGAAATGAAGTAGAAGCCAGACTGCACGTGTACTTTCTAACTATAGTGCCATATATTGCACCAAAGCGACTGTCAGAGGCAGAAACTTGAGAGCAGCCCTTTGGGTAGACTTAGACACTAGTGAGACAGGAAACAGGAGTGTCATGCACTCATCGAGGAGACACCAGCCTTTTGATTTACATACCAGGGCTTAAGATCAGAGACTTGCAGAGCTACCATGCTTAGGTGCCAATGGTATATGAAGCATGCAGAACATTATTGATATTTTGCTGTCAGACTAAGGTCATATCAAGGAAACCTTTACTCAGATTAACAGACAGTTAATCTAATCTTAACAGTATTTCAAGTCATGATGTGTTGATAAAGCTGTAGATGACACTAATCTAAGAGTTGAATTGAATGAATTTGGTGAGTGATACAATACAGAATAAAAA
This sequence comes from Zapornia atra, assembly GCA_013400835.1. NCBI lineage: Eukaryota > Metazoa > Chordata > Aves > Gruiformes > Rallidae > Zapornia > Zapornia atra. The sequence continues at coordinate 154,391 of VZTU01007467.1, read as the reverse complement.
AAATGAAAGCATCCAAAGACATAATGGGACAGCAAAAGGATCAAATCCTCACTGAAAACATCTTGGAAAAGGGTGACTGTTTCCAAAGGTTCCCCTAGAACACTTTGTCAGCCAGTATTTCCAAATTACCTCTTAAAAACAAAATTTCTTCTCAGAATAAAGGCCCTTATTTAATCTGAGATAATCCTATTTTAGATCCCCACCTTTTTTCTCTAATATTCAAACTGTGAACATTGCCATATTTCTGATGTAGCACTGTCCAGAAAGGAAAACAGAATTTGTAGCCTGAACTTTATTTTACTTTATGCTGCAGTTCCCCAGTCACCAGTGATTTCATCTGCTTCACTCCCAAAGGTTAAAAGCCTTTCTGATGGCATCTGTGGCAATAAAGTATTGATACTCACTAGAGAGGCTGATTGGTATCTCTCCTATTGGTATCTACCTATTCCCATTGCAGAGCTTAAGCCATGCTACAGCAGTGCCAAGCTTTAACTACAGATGAATTCTTTCCAGTGTCATTTCTAGACATGTTTTACATTTTTATTGCAAATTCCATTCTCCATGGAGCTCAAGCACTTCACTATGCAAAGGACTGCACCCCAATACACTGTTAACTTTTGGAGTACAAGGCAGGAAATACTTGTCAGCATGTAGTACAGTTAGGGGTAAAGGTAATTTGGGACCAGTACCTATCAGGCAAGATGCCTCCAATAAATGTAACTGCATTAAAATGTGATTCAATGCTACCAGGATAAGCTACCAATTTTTATAGTGTTACACTTCAGCACTTCTTGACAGACAGTTTGTAACCACATTGAAGTCTCACAGTACGAGTAGTTAAGTTTAACATGTTAAACACATACAACAAACACCACATATCTTACCTGAACTCAATTATGCATAGCTTACATTATCATACCTTTGCCATATGGCATGCCAGGTTCATAAACACAGCATTATTCAAGGGTCAAGCTCATGGTAAGAAATTTACCATACTTAAGTTCAGTTACACATTTTTAAGAAATAATTAATACACGTGGTCTCCTACTATGTGAGGCTAGATCTTGCTCTAGGTTTCAGAGGACACCAACTGCAAGAGCACCAACCAGCTAAATGAACTGTGACTGCCTCCTTAGTATGGCTTTGCCCTTTTTCCTGCAGCAAGATATTCAATATTCAATGCTACAAACCATGTTCTCTCCAACTTACAGAAATTATTGACAGTTGAATCATCACTAGGTGTTTTTGCATGGGTATATTAAAAACAGACTGCATAAAAATTCACAAGCTGTTTTCAAATTAAAACAACAAGTCATTGCAACTAACAAGTTAAACAAGCAGATTCTTCTTGTTACAGACTTAAAAAAACCTGACCCCTACCCCCCCAAAAAAAAGCCCCTTGAGCACCATCTCAGTTCAAGAGAAATTAAAGTTCTTTTACCTGGGAAAACACTTTGCATTTTTCTGCCTCACTCTCAATGCCACTGCCTCCAACGGGCTTCTTTTTTGTAAAAGCCTTCCAGTCATAGGAAGTACAAAGACCTAGTGATATCAAAAGCAAATAAATTGAACATTTAAATGACTTAAAATAATGTAATGAAGGTAATGTAAGGTAACGAACTCATATTCTGATAATGTAATTTAGAAAAAACAAGAGAAAAGTATCCTGGAGGATACTCAAACTATGTCACATCAAATTAAATCAAAATGCAAAACCCACCCTTCTGCCTTCTAAATGCAGAACGATTCCATGCTAAAAGTGTACATTCCTTCAAAAGCAAAAAGCTGACACAAGAGATCTAAGTTACCGATGGATAGATGGAACAGTGAATTAAAGACATTTCCCAGTCTTGATTAATCTGTAAATTGTATGATAGAGTATCTTTGAGGTTTTTCTGAAAAGGAACACAAGGAACATATGGACAATCAGTGTCAGATTAACATCTAGATATGATTGGATCACTGAGTACTCCTGCACCTTTCAATACTGTTTCATCACACTATGCCCAAGAGGTACCTTCCAAATAATTCCTATTAGAGAATGAACTAATTAACTAAGCAGAAAGACATTCAGAGACTCCTGTCAGTATAAGTCAATGATTAAATCTGGCACACAGCTTTTAGTGTTATTTGAAAAAAAGAAAGGTAAGATTTTCAATTAGTGTAGATTTTGTAGAGATTTACAGATTTCAAAGGCTTTCTAACACTTGAACAACTGTTTCAAATCTTCAGTAAGACATTACCCAACAACAGATGTTAGTCTCTTTTGTCTCTACACCTAAACGCAAGGAAGAATACCTTCCAGAACAGTCCTGTTTACAGTTTTGTCTCAAGGGAGAAGGAAAAAAAAAAATTACTTCAATAAAAAGCAAGAAAGAAAAACAGCTTCCTATTCACAGCAGCTAATTATGTTTACTAAAAACCCCCAGAAAATTTCAGAAATTACTTTCAGTAAAATGCAAGTAGTAGTAGAGGGAGATAAATAAAAACCCAACAGAATTGCTTGGTGTGATTTTGCAGTCACAGCTTTCAGAAGCAGAGAGCTGAAAAAGAATAGAAAGTTACTTCCCAATAACACAGAAATAATAATGTTACAACTAACCAGTCAACAGAGGCAGAAAATGGGTAACTAGAGGAGAGTGACAGAACTAGCTGTTAGTGACATAGTGATAAAAAGGAGATGAAAAAGCAGCAGAAAACCCTAATGCAAACAAGTACTTGTAAACACCAGATAAAGAACAGCTGAGGGCAATAACTCGGGGCTATAACATGGCTAATAAAGCAGCCTTGCAACATTCTAATCACCTGCAGTCCCAGGGCACCATTTTTTGTGAGGAGCAAAATAACTCATTGTTTTGATAGAGCAGCAAATTTCATGCATGATTTTGAAGTGCTAAAATAAGAGGCATCCCTTAGGAAGCAGACAGTTTCCAAGTAATCAAGAAATGGACATTGGAAAAGGAATTTCAAAACAGTTTGGATAGAACAATTCCCATATGAGGAGATTCCTGCAGAGCAGGACACTCTTATTATTAGATTCCTCCTGGTGACCAGAAGCAGTATCACTTCTACTGTTTGACTCAGCACTGGCAATTCCTGATCATTCTGTTTCACCTATACAGGACAAGGGGATGTAATATAACAACAGAATAGGTACAGGTTACAAAAAAAAAAAAAGGATATACAGACTTTATAGAAGGCATCTAAAGGTGCAAACAAACTTCAGCAGAGGATTGACAAAAGGTATTTAATCATCTTAACTTTTTTCCTCCCTAAAAAGCAGGCAAGCCTCAAACAGGTTTTGCATATAACCAGGCTCTCATCCAGACACTTTGCCCAATGAGTCCCCCAGAACTCACCTAAAGGGCACATAGATCTAGCCAAACGGAGCATAGCAAAAGCCCAGACTACACTTAGTCCCACGGGAGGAACAGATGGGCCCCCCAGGGGCTGGGATAAGGACAGTTTACTGACAAACACCCCAAGAACAAAAGCCTGGGACAAAGTGCACACCCCCAGCAATAACAGAGTACTTTACCAACCTGATGGCAGCAGAGTAGTGCAGGATGCAAGGTCCAACCCTCAGTCACACTCAAACTGCCCTGAAGACCAACAAGAGCACCCTCCCCAACTGGCCCCTTTACTGGGCGAGTGATGTCAGGTGGTGAGGAAACAGCTCATCTGGGCTAACTCAGCTCACCTGGGCTAACTCAGCTCACCTGGGCTGGCTGCTTGGGGAGGTGAGCTCTGGCTTGCCCAGAACCAGGACATGATGTCACCTCGATATTACTAAAAACTGTCTCTAAGCATTTCTCTTCATTGTATTTAAATGATACTGAAGTAGAGAGAAATATGTGCATGGACCTTGGGCCAATAATAAATTCAACAACAATAGAGCCTCTGAATGCAGATGGATGACACAAATGTGTTGGAAACAAATTAGACACAATCAAATAATTGAACATTAGTCTTTGTATAATTAATTTGCTACTAACTGACATTAATTGTACCTTTCCTCCCAGATTTCTGTGATGCTATTCTCAATCACATAGTTTCTAATTTGCCTGAAGCCTTGTGAGGAAGCAGCATGTGCAATAACACAGGGTGATGCATCCCATAGCTCCCTGCTTTTACATTCTAAATGACTCCTCTCTGCACAGACTCATCCCTGTTTTCTATACATTCGTATTAGAAGTAAAGTCTTTAAACTCACTCAAGGCTTTTGTCATCTACATATATTCTGCATACAACAGATTAAAGCTAGTGTCAGGTAAGAATCACAATTCATAACTTTGAGAAGGCATTCTAGTTTTTGCTACCCATAGAAATATCCCTGCATACCCCCATTCACAGTAACAAAAACCCACAAGAATGAGCATTCAGCTCTAAAATTGCCCAGATCCTGACAAACAGCATGCAATTAAACAAACGAGGTCAGACCCAAACAGGAGAGGAATGGGGTTTCTGCATCTCTCTGGAGGGTGCACACATGTTGACAGGACTATTCCCTTTGCTGGCTATACTGCAAACTGTTCACAACTCTTTACTAGACTAACAAAAAAGTGCTCTTGAAGTAGAGCTTCACCCATTGAGAGCCTAGAAGCTTTTATGCACAAACTTTACCTTTCATAAGAGATTCCTAATTGTTTTCAGTGACCTGTTTGGGGTTTTACTGTTGGTCTGGTTTTGTTGCCTTTTAAAGGTTTATATGACTGTAGTATTTTTGGTGTACCTCTGACAAAGGTGCATCAAACATTAAAGATGGCAGAAGATTAAGTCTGAGCTATAGCTAGAGCTATGTGATATTTGAATTGCCCCAAAACTCACCCTTATGAATCAAGCTGTTGCTTCTTAGCTGTAGTTAATTCTAAGAAGTCAAGCAAAACCCAATTAGGTGACAGTAAGCAAATTTTAGGGACTCATCAACCTGTCATTCCATATGGGTTTGGCTCTTGACTGTACCTAGTGAAACTGGGGACAAAACCCAACAACCCACAGGGGTGTGTATGCAAGTGTTAAACATTATTAAGCATCAAACACTTATTAGGATAAGTCCTGAAACACAGCAGCAGATTTCATCATCTTGAAACATTTTGACTGATAGAAAGATTTGGACATGGTGTCTACCGTTGTTCTACAAATAAGAAAATACTGTTTCCCAGTGTGGTGTGTGGGATTAAGTGTCCTTTGCTACCTTGTGTATTTTTCTGCAAGATTCCTGACAATTTAGTGTGGTAGCAAGTCCCCTGCAGAAACGGCAAATGGAAAAAGAGCTGTAACCTAGGAAGTTTTTCCCCACTGGTACTCATTAGGCTCTGACTGAAGAAAAGTCAGTTGAGAGAGCCCACAACAACTCTCAAATTCCAAGGCCACAACTGAAAATTTGGCACGTATCAAGTCTTAATCTGCTGAGCTTCACTCTGCATGTTGTAAGGTACAAGTGCTCCACGGTGCAAGGGCAGAAACCTGCCCCACTTGCACATCTTTTTGGAGAATTTCCAATCCAAGTATTTTGATTGGACACCCACCATTCAATCTGAGTAATATTTTTTCCCTCCCTCTAATTAACCTCAATTTACTGGTTCAGTTGAATTTGTGTTTTCCACAGGGTCTTGAGAACTGAAGATCTCAATATTGCTGTTGACAGAAATCAGTTCAGCTTAGTTCCAGTTTAGTTGTGTCTTGCTTTATTTGTGAAGAATTTCTTAGAAAGAGAGGTATACAAGTAATATTACTATACCCATTGGAGCTGGGTTCTGCCACAATATTTAAGACTTTGGCACATATTTCAAGCATGTGTACAAGTTTTATTAAATTTATGTACTTAAGCATTTAAGGCACGACTCAAGTTTAAAATTACCAAATATTAAGTGCTAGATGATTATTTAATCTCATATCTGTTAACCATGCAGTTTCTCTTTGATATCTAAGTTCATGTCTTTAAAGAGACATGGAGAATAATAAGCCAGATATCATGTGTTTGAGTAGCAAGCTGTGTCATCATTGGATGCACACAGTTTTTCATTCTGTTTCAGAACATGCAGGCAGACAATAGCAATGTTGTTTTCCTGTGACTTTCCTACTGATATAATCCATGTGGGCTTATTTCTAAGGACAGTCTCTTAACTGAGTTTGCATCTTTCTGTACAGCAAGGTTAAGAGAGTGTCTAAAGCAAAACAGTAAAGGGACTTTGAGTGGTGAGTTGAAATCCCGGGGCAAGTTTTAAGAATAAGGTTAATAAAGGGACAGAATCCCTTTTTCTTCTACCATCTGCTACAGCTGGGGGAAATATCCAAAGCCAAGACATGAAGTATTAAAATCCTTTTGAAGTCATAACACAACCACATACAAGGCTGCATTCTTCTCTGATTTCGCATGAGCCTATGTGTGGGGTTTCTCCTCGCTCTAGAGTGCAGGTCTCTCCCACCCTGGTAATGACATATTTAATTTTTCAAATCAGTTACTGACAAAGATTACAACTAGAGTAAAATTTCCCCTAGTATTAGGCCAGCAACACTGAAATATTAATTGCTTATAAAACCCATAAACTTAAAAAATAAACTTCTGACATTCATTCTCATCAACTGTGTTTCATAGGTGTTTGATGAAAAAAACCCACCAAAAACCCACCAAAAAACTGCCCAGAATTAAATCCTGTCATAAGGGTAGTGCTGAAAGAAGGAACTATGAGCGCTGAGATGATAAAAAATGATTTAATGTTTTCAGAGGCATAGGCCTGAGTCATGTAAGCATTCAATTCCTAATGATCTTAATGGAACTCGGGCACCTCTATCCCTTCGTGCATCCGAGACTTGCATTCTTAAGGCCTTTCAATCACAGTGAAAAAATGTACCCTATCACTTGCTAAATAAGTTCACCCTAGGTCGTATGCATGTCAGCTTTCATATGGGCAAGGCTAGCAAAGAGAACAGCAATCATTTTCATGTAGCTTGAGGCTTGAAACAAGCTCTCACTTATACAGGAGTAAATTCAGGGTAATTCCATTTACTTCATTTGATTGGATCTGGCCTCTTGCCTCTGACACTGCCCCTGGTAAAAAAAACTGTACTGTCACATTTTTTCCTCTCCAAAATAAGATTTGGTTCTAAGGAGAATGCTTACAAAGAGGAATGTCGAGCTTTTACACCACTTACAGAGATCGCCAGCCTCTCTATATGGATATTTAAGCATAAGCAACCAAAATTACTTTCTGCAAAACAAGAAGGGGAAAGTCATGCACAGACACAACACCTGAGAGAAAACACGTTGCCCTTACACACACAATTACTTCCCCCTTCACACCCCTTCCCTGCAAAAAAGAGAAATCTAAGCACTCAAGATGCCTGCAGTTACGTCACTGAGTAAATAATACTGACAAGGGCAGAAAGATCCCTGCTAAGGAACAGTTCTCCAGTAGTTAAGAGAAAAAGACACCTAAACATCTCTTCTGATGTTCTTATTTGTACTTTTTGTTTGCTCTGATGTAACTACTCCCAGCAGTAGCCTGCCAAGTCAGGAGCAGGTGTACAGCTGCCATGTGCCCGGTAACACGTTGCTGAAAAGGGAGCTCATTTAAGCACTTCTATCACCCCACTAGCAGAGTTTCAAGTTTGGCATATCTTTATGTCACTACTATTGAAAATGTTGGTGTTGCTAATTAAACATATGAATATTCCATAATAACTTACTTACAGTTCCCTGTGATAATTATTCTTCCCACTGAAAACTGTGGCAACTGGAATCCTCTGCACCACAGCACATATTGTGTACGCCAAGGAAGAAATCAAAGTGTGTCATCACTGTTGATAGAAGGATAAATATAGTTGAAGTCAGATTAATATTTCCAAGATTACTCATTTCTACTTCAAAAGAGAAGCAAAGATCATGTGCAAAATGACAGCTACCCATCTGGGACTAGAAAAGTCACCATATGGATGTCTTTTTGCTAATTATAGATAAATTTTTGAACTAAGGGATTCAAAAGTAGGGATCTGTCAGTTCAAAAATACACTTCCTCTCCTCCCTCATTCAGGCAGCTCTTCGATGCTGGCTAATCAATTAAGCAGAGCATTGGATCACATAGATTTTCTTCACCCTGAAGGCGGCAGTTTTCTCTACTTCGTATAATATGCAGTCACACTTGTAGCTCAATTAAATGGAATTTGATAGAGTCATTCTCCTTTTTTTTTTTTCCCCAAGTCAGAAGAGCCTCTATCATCTCGTAGCCCAACAGCCCACATACCAGAGGCCATGAGACTGCTTCACATATGATGTATCTACTCAAACCACAGCATATACTTCTGAAAGTCATCCTGGGTGGATTAAAAGATGTTTCAATAACATAATTATCACCCAAGTTCTTCCAAGAGCAGTTAATTTACATAAATCATTAAGCATGTATTCCTAACGTGCAAGTTGGTTCCTCCTCCACTATGATTTTTTTTTTTTCTGCTGAATTGACTGATTAGTTCCCTACCAAATTACTGAATCGGTTGCACGTAGACCAACCACACTCTTCTTCAGCCTTTGCTTTGAGACACTAATAAAGTGGGCTTAATGACCTTGGGAGCTATTTTCTATACTTTAAGTTACAAAAACAGAGCTCCTCTAAGCCCCACAGCTTTTGGCCTCCTTCTAGAACCGCAAACAGTAGATGATACTCCAGTAGCAATTATATCAGTGCCAAATGCAGAGGCTGCTCAGTCTTTTCATGCCTGCTTAGCATTTTATAGCATTTATACATGGCTTGCATTAGCCTTTTTTTCACTGCAGTAGAAATTAACTTCAGCACATAAAGGTAGCTGATGTGAAGAATACTGCATCCCTCATCAATGGAGAGAAACAGGCTTTTTCAGAAGACCACTGAGAGCACTCAGGCTATGCTCATGACCTCTTTCTCCTCCCCTCCAGTGAGTACACTGAAGGTTACGTAGGGCACGTAACACTGGATGCCACCCCTCTCTCCCTCCCAAATGTCCTAGGGGTGGGGAGGGGTGTGGGGAAGAGTTAAAAATATCTAACTGAGTATTGACCAACAGCTATGCTCTTCGCTCCTCTCCAGAGCAGTTTAGGACACATCACAGCCTCTTCTGCTCCACTTTACCTATTTGAAGCCAGTATGTGTTCTGGTTAACATGCAAGTCAACGGATCAGAGACATTTGTTCATGCTTTTCTTCTCCTGTCCTGGCAGAGTCTCACATTCTGTCCATCATTAAACCACACACCTATCACTGTTATGTACCGAATTGGTCCCTGTACCAGACTTCTTTGACATGTACACATCAGTGAGACTGAGGATGAAAAGGCAGATGGAAATGGTAATTGCACCTGATCCATTTAGTTTACTATCTGAAAGACAGAATTTCACCTTGCGAGTCTCTAGTTGTCTCAGGAACTTCCAGGGGAGCAGGCAGATGCTTTCAGCAGCCAGGGAGCAAGGGATGATATTGCAACCTCTTCCATTACCTTCCCTCACAGCTCAATGTAGAGGGAGAACTGCAAGAAATAAATTACTTACATGATTTTTTATACAGGTGAGAATGATCTAGCACAATGACTGTCTATTAAGTAACATAACTCTCAATTTGAGTGTTACTTAAGTAATTCTTTATATTGGATATGGTCCTTAGACCATCAAGGAGCTAGCTTAACACAGCATTTTTATCTCTTACTATAATGCCACATGTTTAACTACAGGAGTTAGATCCGTCCTGAAGCCTTATTTCCAATCATGTTGTCATGAACAACTTAGTATCTTATACTTTACCCATGCCATGAAATCCAGAAGTTTAACCAGGCATAAAAGCTTCCTGACTGTTGCAGTCACGCTCCCAAAGAAAGTGTGTCCAACCTCACTGCCTTGGTTTGGCTAGGATAGAGTTAAATTTCTTTTTAGCAGCTGGTATGGTACTGTGTTTGGGGTTTAGGACCTGCAAAACCATCTTACCTCACTCCAGTCCCTTTTAGCTTCAAGTTTTCCTCATCCTATCATGGAGTTTTCCACCCTTGCTTTCAAGAAGTAAAATTACAGCACACAAATGCTATCCTTCAGCTCAAAAAAAGTTTCCAAGAGAAAATACAGGAAGTTAGTCAGACTACTGAGAGATCATCTAAAATTCAGCTTTAAACTCAATCTATCATCCATCCCATGGACAAAAGCAGTAATTCTTCCCAGTAAAACAAAGGTAAGACAAGGCACTAAAACTCTAGGCCTACGTTTTATTGGCTTTCAAGCATGAAACTCACCTGCACCTGCCTTAGAGACTGTCCTCACACCGCCTCACACCGCCTCAGCAGCCATCTTGGCGCACGAGGCCCTGCCACATCCACACTCTCAGGAGAGCTTTTCCCTCTCTCTGTGCCCCAAGGAAGTATCAAGCAGCCCTTCCACCACAGATCTTTATTCACCCTCGACTCAGCCGTTGCTCTCCAGTAACACAAGTCACTCACAAAGCAGTTACGCTCCCGCTCAGGTCGTGCCCAGCACGGCCACCGCAGCCCAGCAGAGGACACCCTCCAGAGCCTGCAGCACATCAGGCGCAGGCCGCAGGCGCCTTCCTTGAAAGCTTCTCCTGAGGCAGGCTTCAACTTCGTTGGGCTGGCACAGCTGTGGCACACCACAGCCCGCAGCGCCACAGCCCCTCCCAGGAACAGGCTTCGCTCACCCATGGCTGCTCACTCGTCCTCAGCTGGGGCTGCCACGACCTTCCTTTGAGCACTCAAATGGAACCTCCTTGTTTTTACAAAAGCCCAACCTCATGGGGAGAAGAAAACCTAAAGGATGGTGGTGGATTTAGGAGTTGCAGCACGGAGCTTTCTGAGCTTTTAAATACAGAGCTCAGAGTTGGCTCTGGAAACCTTAGTGAGAGGCACAGAAAGGCATGGGGAGTCACAGATGTTATGATGAGATCCTGAACTGTCAGTATGATGATCAAAGAGCTGCCTAAAGGCAGCAAGAAGAGAAACATTCAGGATAAGCTCCTGAAAAACGTGAGAGTCAATAGTTTACGTGCTACTGAAAGGCAGCATCTGCTTCCACTTGAAGTTTGCAAGGCCAAACTTGAAAGCATTTTAAGGTTTGTTTTTGCTTTAAAAGATCTGTGGTTGCTGTCTCTGTCCTGTTGCATTCACTAGAAGAAGGGAGTCAAAGTCAAGCCTTTTGCTTTCCTGAAGAAGTAGCAGTAAAATCGTACCTTTCTCTAGAGGAAGCTCCTCTGAGGACCCACACAGGCTGCTCTTCACCTGTCACAGTCATGCTGCTCTGCAGACACCACAGCAGACCGGGAAGCTGGAGAAGGGGAATGGAGCTCTGTGCTGGGGAGAGGGGATGGGTGGCATGATCCTTCAGAGACAGCACACTCTGTATCCCCTCTTCTGTTTTTTCAGCCTACTAGGCTGGATTTAAAACCAGGTACAGCGGACCATGGTTTAAAGCAATTCTCTCCAAAATGTACAAGCATTTCAGTAAAACAGCAAATATTTTTTCCCACCTGACATGAATTGCAAACGAACCTGTGAGATGCCAACATCTTGTATTACGTATTTCCCAGAGATGTCAATGATCTACAACAGAAAGCACACCACTTTTCTGCTTTTCACCAGGCTCAGTTTGATTAGGATGGCTTATTTTGCTTTCAGCTGGAGTACCATTAGGTCTAAATACGAAATTTCACACAGAATGCCTACCAAAGAGAATACTTCTCCTAATTCCCTGGTGCTATCCTCTGTTTTAATGTGAAACTCAGCAGAACGAGGGAGAAAATCCCTTAGAAAAACAAATAAAAAGAGAATTTAGCCTGTCTTCTGATAAAAACATTGGTATTGATGGAGTTAAGGGATTGGCACAATCGAGTTGTTTATCTGGTGAAAATATAAAGAGCAATGTGAATCATTACAATTCCAAAGAAAAGAAGATATATTTGAAGATGAACAACAGCATATGCTTACGCTTCCTTAAAATTAGCTTCAGGCCATTTTTTTATTTCCCACGACAATACCAGGCATGAAACAAAAGAAAGTTTCCCTGTTGTACATTTCCTTTAGGAGTGAGTGCAAAAGTACACGGGTATGCAATGAGCACTGCTTGGGAGGAAACAAACCCGAGGTTCGGCTCTACCAGAACCACTAGTAATGTAGCCTCTTAAACACACTGACTAGGAAGTTTGGTGATTTACATGTAGATTGTCCCTATGTAGGGAACAGATAATGTGAATTTAGGCCCTTCGGATAAAATGCTAACTTTCTAAATATATGCAGTTACATTTTGGAGAAGAGGATATAAGTTAATGATCTGTCCATCCATCGAGATGGTTTAGCAAAAACGTTCTTCAGAACAAAAGGCAAGGCACATGTGCTGGGGGTGCTTATGTGCCTTACAAGGTACAAAACTTTCATCACAAATTGTGCACTCTGATGTACTGACCCCAATTAAAGCAATTAACAGACGTAAACCCCATCCAGCATGTTGTCATACTGCAGTTAGTGCTACTTATACATTTCTACCTCTAAGGCAAAAAGTGTTTGCAAGTGACTTCCAAAAAAACCTGTCAAATCCTGAACAGAATGGTATATCATTATATATATAATATGGTATATCTTAGACCATGGAGAAATTTCACCTCTAACCTGTTACAGTGATTTTGCTAATAGGTTATTCTGATGACTTTTTTTTTCCCTTAAGTGTTAAAAAACATAAAGAAAAGGGAAAAGCCTTGCCTGCATAGAAGAAGTATTTGTTTCTCTGCTTACTATAAAGATTTTCGCAAGCTTTACAAGATGAAAGGTTTTTTCTGTTCCTTAGTAGGACATTTCTTCTCTAGACAATATTCTCCATTTTTTTAATGTTTATACTAAGTAAAAGAATTCTTATGTGACATCATATATGTCCAATGTACTTTGCAGACCTATAAAGTCTACTGCACCTCCCTAACAGGCTGGCTGAACAGGAGGTATTACTGTCAGGCATTCCAATTCTTCATACAGCAAAGAAGAAATAAAAAATCCAGGCAAACTGGCAGCTCAGCAGCCTCATTTACACTGCATGGGGCCTGGGCTGGCGCTGATCAGGAAGGGGTGGCCTCAGAGCTCTCCCTTGTGTAGAGCAAAGGTGCTGCTGAAGTGATAAAGGTTCCGGAGTGGCACTACCTTGGAAGCGTGTTAACTCCAGCCACCACAGGAAATATCAAATGTCAGCTAGCATAAGGTGCTTGCAGGAGGGCTGGAAAATGAAGGGCTCTCATTAATCTCTCACAAATGAATGGTGCCTTTGCTGCATACTCAGACAGGTGTTTAGGCAGCCAACTTGCCTTATGTTTATTATCCGGCATAGAGGAACCTGCACTGAAACAGAGAGGCTGCCACTGGAGATGCACTCCCTCTCTTCTCAGTGGAAGGTCTCAGTTCTCTCCACCACAGCTAGAGGAGAGGAGGGAACTTCACAGAGGGAACCTATTTCTCCTGTGCAGCAACCTAGAATCTTACAGTTCAAATAAGTATTCAGCACAGCCTCTAAAAAACACGTAAATGCTAGTCTCAGTAAGTACTGATTAAGCTTTTAAGAACTATGAGAGCTTTAATTGTGGTTTTGGGGGTTTTTGTGTGCAAATGTATTATTATGACAATTAACAGCAGTTTCTAGCTTCAAGCCATGGCTGTGTATGGCAACTTCTCTGACAACTAGTTCCAGTGAAACAGTCTCCACACTGTCCACTGAAACCCTTCCTTCTTGGTGAAGGTTTTTGGGACTACAATGTGTATTAATCTTTGATCTTTACTTTTACCTGACCCTCATGGCACTGTGTACGTTACTTGTAGTGGGTGAACACAGTAGCAGTTGTACCAGGGAACTAAGAGATATTGGCCACAGGGGTGCCAGAGGTTGACCCCTTCAATTTTCTGTGGTGGTGCTCCCTGACCTTGCCACTCTTTTACATGAATGGAAATGCAACTGCACTGATAAATCAGTATTATAAAATCTTTATAAATAATGATAGATAGATAATATTATTTTAAAATTAAATAAATAAGACTTTCAAAACAATATTTTTGAAATGCATACAAAAATCTAACTAGGGCAGTGTGAAGTATAACCAGAGTAATCACACCAGATGCTACCGTCTGCTCTGCTGTACTGCCCAGCCTATCACTCAGAACATAAGGCTTTGAGATTATGCACATTGACATCTAGGAAGATCAGAACTTTGATTGCTGCTGGTTTATGGCTAATTGTTGGAACTGCTGTGTGCTCATGTAATAGGTCACCAGAGTGCACAACCTCGTGCGGCAGCAGCTCCAGACTGTGGGACAAGTTTTAGTCTGCACTGCAACTCTTACGCCAAAAGGTGTTAGTACACAGTGACATAATCCAACAAAGAAGAAAGTGATATCTGAGCTGGCATTGATGTCCCTGATGTGTACGGATTGTGGCACTAAGAGCTGCTGGCCTTGTGCCCATGCTTACAAACAGAGCCAAAGCCTGGCTCCTGCACGGAGCTCAGAGAAAGGTCAGCAGGTTTGCAGATTGATGGAGCCAAAGCCATAGTTTGGAAGGCATGCTGTTTTCACTCTTTGCTCAAAATGCACTGCCAAACCCTTAGTTTCACCAATGGCAGTGAAGAGTTAAGGCTGCCAGTCAGTTACACCTTGTAGAACAGGCTGTATAATACTGACCACTGCTCTGACACCCTCACAATGTCTAATGTCAGTGGGCAAGAGCACAATTCCATCTTGGCATGATCGTGTTAGCAAAGCATTATTCTTCATTGGTATGAGATGTTCCCATGATGGACCCAGAAAGGGAAGTCGAGGGCTGCTATTAAAAAGGAGCAGCACAGTGGCTATGCTTTAATACACAGTGTTTCAAGCTCCCCATGAAAATTTAATAATTCTTGATGTTTCAAAGAAACATCTGACTGAACAAGTGCTCATGCCATTACTCACATGTATTTAAGTGTGTGACATTGTTGTCATTTCTCCTTCCCTTTCCACCCCCTGGAGAACCTAACAGACAGAACAGAAAAATTCCCCAAAACATCTTCTAGTTCCCACAGACTGAGGGCAAAACAAAGATAAACATACACTTCAAAGCAGGAAGTCATTCAGGAGAGCTGTAGCTTAAACTTTCTTCTATCTCTTGCTACTACAGCTGTTACACAACGGACCAAGATCTGAAGCACAGCCAATCGGAGACAAGCCTCGAGTCAGAACACACATGTGGCTTAAAAAAGGAGGTTTGAATTCAAAAGTAGATAAACTCCTCAGATCTAAACAACATACAGAAAAATCTCCACATCCCAGAAAAAGATCAGAGAACCAGGAAGTGGGTAATAGGATTGTTTGGTACATTCTGTTGGTAGCCTGTTCACACAAAGTGTAAGGAATGAGCGTTCCTAGCAGATGGAGAGAAAGGAGGGGCACAGTATGTTCTCTTTTTAAGGAACCTTCTCCTAGAAAAGTAATTTGACAGCTCGGTGTAAATTGACATAATGTACGCATTTCTATAGCTTGGGTAAGTGCAGCCTATTAGTGAAGAATGATGTAACTTATGTGACAAGAGGCTTGAAACTGAGGGAAGATGAAAGAAGATGCAAGATGAAAGACCTACAGTATGTGATGTGCAACTTACACCATTATTCCCGTCACCTCTGTGCCCCAGCTCTCAGAGATTAGGAGTGTAACACAATCTGCATGCAAGTACAAATGCATTGAAAGAGCCATAGGCAACAACAGGGGAGCAGTGAAATTGGACAAGTGTTTGAAGGATACATCAAAGAGTTTTACCCTGCAGAAGAAAATTTGATGTATATAGTTTTATATGATTTTTTCCCCTTATGGTGCACTTGCACCATAACAAAAAAAATATTTCACCTTCCTTCTGTGCACGGAGGAACAAACCCAGCAAATCTGGGAGATCACCTATTACAGCTTCAGGTTTATTGGTATAACAAAGGTAAACTTCAGTATTTCATCCCAATTTCCAACATAAGTCATTACTACATACTCCCTTATTTTCCACATCTCTTAAAATACTGAAATTATTCCACTGGCCTGTCTGGCTGGAAGCCCTCCTTTCCAAATCTCTATTTAGAATGTATATTCACCAGATATAAATCAAAATCAACATAAAATTTTCCTCCTTGTATTTACCTATGAAGCCGTGTAACCTTACAGTTTCATATGCTACAGAACTTCAGTAGAATTCCTGACATAACCCCTTCCAAATGCAAATCTGTAGCTTCCTTCCCAGTCTTTACATAAGTCTCCAGCAGGTGAATACAAGGCAAATGAAAATATGCTTTTTCCTGGAAAAAATTGGGGGCTTCTTCTGCAATATCCAGCACCCTGCAGGAGAATCTCTGCCATGGAAGGACCTACAAAAAAAGCAGCAACAGTTTTGCAGTCAGGATTGTTAGAACACGACTGTTCAGGTTATTCATTACCTTGTTAATAGCACAGTCTGTGTGAAAGAAGTTGGGATGTGGTAAGTGATTGAATTTCTGCTATTTGCAGCCCTTATTAACCTCCAGATAGAGAACCTGAGAGAGCAGGAATGAAGTGGGCAAAGAACATTCAGCGTCAAGTGTCTGTGCATTACCTCCAGCTGCATGACATACGGTTATAAATCTTTAAGCTTCTGTGGCTGTGTATAAATAGCTAACGAGAACAATCATAAAAAGACACTGCAACTACATTATTTCAGTGTTCTTGTAGAACTGGTGTGTCAGGAAACCAGGACCCCACTTCATGCAAATGCCAGTGTCTAGAAATACTCTGTCCTGCAGCCTATGCACCGTTCTCTGATACCTGGTGCTTCCCCTCTGCACTCCCCCCTCCTCACCCTGCCTTAGATCTCCTGTGTCTGTGGGGAGCTCTTTCCTCCTCCTCAAACATAGCCCCAGCAGTGTGTGTAGCTGTATAATACCCTCCTTCTTTCTAAATATTTTTGCAGATCCCCCAGATCTCGTCACTGAATAGTTTAGGCAGCCACAGGAACAGCTAGAGACAAAATTAGGGCCAACATCTTCTGATCATCAGTGTCTCTATAGGACTGACTGAGCTAAAGCATTTGAAAATGTTAATTTGTTTTGAGGAACGCTTTTTTCTTTTTCTTTTTAGCTTGTTCTGATTTTTTCCCTATATGCTACAATATTTAAAGGACATTAAAACTTTTATAACACTTGGTGTCTCATGTCAAGGCAAAAATAATATACTTTCAGCTGTCTTGCTTTGTATGAAGCTTTTAAAGAACCTTTATTATCTGCAAACTATAATTGACAGAATTACTATGTGTGATTTTTTTCCAGTGGGTAAACAGATTTCTTTCTTATGTTTTGTCATTCCTTTTTCCCTCAGTATACTTTATCCTTCTCACTTGGGTAGCCTCCAAAGCTCTGACTTTACATCCCCTGTGTACATACTAAGACTGTTGAAATCAATAAAATAATTCAGACTAGAAGGGATCCCTGGAAGTTATCCAGTCCAGCCCCACTCACAGCAAGGTCAACCTCAAAGTTAGATCAGATTGTTCAGGGCCTTGTTTGATTATTTCCCTGGATGGAGATCCAATGTGTGCCAGTGTTGGGCTGCCCTCTCCTCGTTCTCCCTAGTTGGAACTGTCCTTGCTGCTTTTCGTGTCACTTGGCCTTTGTCCTTGTGCTGTGCAGTGCTGGCTCTGCCTCCCCTGTGACCTCCCATCAGGTAACTGCAGCCAGCAGTTAGACCTCCTCCTCGCCCTTCTCTAAGACCGAACACACGTGGGGCTCAGTCTCCTGGTAAGTCGTTCTCTAGCTCCAGAATCCTCCTCGTGGTTCTCAGTGGGCTGGCTCCAGGATGTCAGTGTCTTCCTCATACTAGGGCTCAAAAAGGACAGGGCACTCCAGACGTGATGACAGCAAATGTTGCCTCAGTTTCTTACTATTCCACTAGATCTGGAGTCAGACAGGTATTTAGTTTTCTCTCAGCATTCGCAGGCCACATGGAATTCTGGCCAGTTCTGTGGCTAGACAGTAATTTAGGGAAAGGCCTCAAACAAGACAAGTTTCCTGTGTGTTTGGAGTAACAGCAGCCGTAGTTTTCCACAACTATCTCAAAAATTATCTTTTCCTCTTGGGGATCCATACATATCCTGGGACCCATATCAAAACAATTCTAGTCCCAATCTAATCAAAGTAATACACATAAAGCTGTGCATAATGTCTAAGAAAAACAAGTTAATGTTAGGAAATGAAGGAAAATAACTCTCTCTCCAAAGGTGGGTATGTTAGCAACCTATCCTCTCCCACTGTCTGTATTTCTACAATCTTTTAAAGGCTCCTATCAGCACAGTAGCTAATCTATTTCTATAAACTTTGTGTGTTATACATATGAAGGTGCTTGTGAGGCTCTGGTTCAGAGCTGAGTGGTCATCCCTAGTTTGTATTCAGTTTATAAACTGTTCTTTGAGTACAGATTGATTTTTAAAAAATGAGAAAAAGACCAAATGAAAAGTAGTAATGATTTGAAGTCTGATCAATTGAAAGTAAAGATTGAAAATTCTTCCACCGGTCTGTTCACATATTTGTTCTCTGAAACAGCTCTCAGAGGAAAGGGCCTAATAAACATTCAATCATGGATCCGGGGTTCCTATACAGAAAAGTGTAAGAACTAGAAAGAGAGACAGAAATTTGGTCACAAGGGGACAAATATAGCCCTGTTCTAACTCTAATGGAACCTATAATCTTGAATTAGATCCGCAGACTACAAACTTGAATGGATATTTCAGTATTAATTCAGCAGATGATTTTATGAAAGAATAGTTATTCAATAAACATCAAGTGCAAGTGATAACAACAAGGTTCAAACTGCCTCAAAGGATCTTCTCTGAAATAAATAAAACTAAGTTAAGTCTCTGTTCAGAAGTATAATCCCATATCTAGCTTTGGGAAATGAAAATCTAACCTCTCTCATTAGCCTGGTAAGAAGCTTTTTACACTTGCGAATTCTCAGGAGCCTTTGTAACATGGAATCGTCTGTACTGTTAGAAGCTAACCTGCAAAACAATTATATGAGCATAGCCTGGATCAGTTAATCTGGTGTTTTGTAATGCCTTCAGCTTCAAGCACTAATTGTTCAATGCTCTGTTCTCCAGAACATACTCACAAACAATTCCCACGAGCCTGGAAGTCCTTGCTAATTACCCGATACCCATCCCTGCTTTCCTACCATCTAGTTGTGTGATTCACCTCTACTACTCCTACATGGCCAGTCTCTGCTAAAGACTGCCATCCTCCTGATCTCCTCAGCTACCCCCTTCCCCAAGAGAAGGAATTCAAAGCACCACAATCTTCCTTCCAAAAAAGAGTAAGTCTGATGGAGAAAGGAAAAGCTGTATCCTGGGCCAGAACTCCAGGCTGCCAACGTCCTCCTGGCAGAGCATGTATGCGCTGCTGCACAGGGGCAAGGGGACCCACTTACTCTGGGGTGTATGTTACCTGTTGCTGGGGCTTTCATAGGTGCAGTCACAGCACTGACTGCTTATATGTTTTAATTAAACACAGTGCTTCTACACAAACAACGTCTTCCCTTGGATAACACTAACAGGACACTATCACCTGTCCTGAGGGTGAAATAAAGCAAGCATAGAGCTCACACACTGTAGCCTGGCCAACCTGTACACCTGATAGGGACCATGGGCCTTGATTCAGGTCAATCTGTAGCATGGAGAAAAGATCCTAATGATGACCTGATAAAGCAGCAGCTTAACTGTGAAAAAAATGTGTTGATAATTTTCTGATGGCCTTGCAATAGGCAAGTATGACTCTCTGTAACTATAGCAAGCTCTTATGGCATAGTGCCTTCTAGAAAAGTGCTGCTGATGTCTAGGCTGGTATATTTAAAAACAAGATTGACTTCAGGCTATTTATAAGTATTTCTGCTTGTGCGCACTAAAATGGAAAGAGTTTAAGCTAAGAAAATGCATTGACTTCAGGTCCTTTGTTTCTCCTTCAACAGACAATTGCCTAACCCCTCCCCCAAAATCCCCAATAGCAAGGCAGGGAGAAAAGCAGAAACAGTGATCTGAAAGTTTAGCTAAAATAATTTTAATAAAATTGCTTACTGTGTTGTAGAGTTTTTAAGATGAGCAAATTTTCTTTCTTTTCTTTCTTTCTGGATCTCTTGTTTGGCCTCCATAAATATGCAAGTGGAAATAAGTGAAACTTAAGAATAAATTAGCAAACATTTTAAAATATTAGATAGTTGAAATGGTTTGGCAGTACTTCCTTTTTGTTCTGATTTAAGCTTTATTTATTTCTGATGCACTAAAGTGGCAGTTGTATTAAAAATCCCTACTTTGTGGGAAGAAATAAAAGTACAAAACTTACTTTTCACACAGTGAACAATAAAGTCATGTACGTAAGAGAGATGGCAAATGCACACGATTTCCAGACTAGAACATTAAAGAGATCTTTGAGAAAATAAAATATAGATGAAGAGTAATACTTAAAAGTTTTCCTGACAGCTGGAGATTTCTTAAGTCAAGATTCACCTTCTTTGAGTTGTGTGGTGATATTCAGTCTCCCTGGGTGTTCTGTAGCTTTTCCCCTTCCTCAGACCTTACTCTGATGGAGACCTGGATGGCCTGAGGTAAGCTACAAACATCCTGTTGTGTATAACAGATTAAAAATCTGATAATATTGGTGCTTTTTTTGTGCCTGTGAAAAAGTATCTTAGACTTTTATCAGAAGTTGTCACAAAACCTCAGTACCCAGACAGTATAAGTATTATATCAACAAAATTACCTTAAATTACTGATAAATTATCAGTACATGAGTGTGCGAATTCATCTCCAGTTTGTTTTCTGCCATAAGAGGCAGACGGGTGTAAGCTGAAGGCAGGCAGAAGGGAAGGGGTTAACAGAAACAGCAGAATGCCTGGAAATCCCAGTGGAGTTGAATCAGGAATTACAGATCAGCCTCTCACTAAACTGTTTTCACCTTTTATTGCATTTTTTGATTGCCATACTTTATTTTTTTATAGTGACAAAGCACTTTTTTGGATTAGATCATCAGTCTGACCGTTGTTGCCAAAGGACAGTACAGCAGCCCAAGATGTTTACTAAATTCCTTTAGTCCTTACTGGATTTGGAGCATTACTTTTATCATTTTCAGGATTCTAAAATGAAAACAGGAGGAGCTCTCCAGGCAATAGAGGCTGAGAGATTCAAATAATACAAAGTTCCAATCTTAAACATGCTCCTAAACTACTGGATGAGGTCTTAAACAGAGTGTTACTAGGCAACGTTTACAAAACCAAATGTAATTTTTATTCTCTATGAACGTTTTGAATATTCTGATCTCCACTTTTGGTCTCTTCCATTATTTGCTCACTGTAATTACACTCTATATTTGTGCTCAGTACAGTTTGACAAAGTTTATTTTTGTCAGTTTCCTTCAAGATGAAGTTAAATCTATGATGAAAACTAGTTTTTGAATAAACATCCACCTGGAAAGACCATGGGTGACTAATTAATCCAAAGGATTTGCTAGTAAGGCATCTCATCATGTTGGCATGAGAAGTCTGTTTCTCAAAATCTTTATCTCCACCGATCCCATCCAATGCCAAGACCAACAGATTAAAACAAATCCCAATCACATCACAGCTTTATAAAGTTAGAGCCCGTAGTTCCCAGCAGGGCAAAGCCCACCCTTTCCAGCTGATGTACCTAAGGACGAGCCTCTGCCCTCTTGTACAGGGCTTTTTTTTTAAAAAAACCCTCTCTTTTTTCTTTTTTTAATACCTATTCCACACGTGGGGCAAGGACAAGAGGGGGTCGCACGCGTTTCCCCCGACCACATAAGGGGCTGTTGGAAGGGCTGGAGGCTGTCTGTGCGGATGCCCTCAGTTTCAGAGCTGGGTGAATACTTCGGCTTGAAATGTACTTTTCTACTGAAAAGACCTTGTGTAGGTCAGCCAGAGCTTGGCTCACCCAAATTTGTTTCCATTTGTTCCAAAATATTTCATAACTGGAATTAATAGTTATTCTCTTGCCCAGATTATACTCCACCCTATAAATAAACTGAAAACCAATTATGTATCTCATTTTCCTCAGCTCCAATCTACTGCATCAGTCACGAGACTTGTCTTAATGACCTGCTCAATAAGCACTCACATTTCTGATTTTACTTATGCCAAGTATACTAGCATGCCTTCTTTGGCTTATTCTTAAGACAAATTTCCCCATTAAATGTGATTTTAAAGCAAAATCAATCAACCCTGAATGTATGTAAGGGTTCACAGCTTCTGTAGTTCTGTTTGAAAACTCGGACAGCAATGCTGCATGTAGTATTCACCCTTTGTCACACTGTTCCTTTCAAACATGACACCGAATGAAAATAGTTTATTATTGTTGTTGGCCCATTAAGAAACCTGTGATGCTTATGCTGGCTGTGGTATATTGAGGCCATGGGTAAAAGGACAAGAGATCCATTGTTCTGCACCGAGCCTGCAGATGGTATCCATTTTCTAAGCATCAGACAACACCTCATCAGACCTCCGAGCTTTGCTTTTGATATCCCAAACCTCTTGTCAATGTGTGATAAAGCAAACAAAATGCTTAGCTAATAATGAAGGCTTAAGAGACTACACAGAAGAAGACTGAGTGACTTGCAAATGCAATACAATCGGTAATCAGGCGGGTAGTTACCCAACATAAGTGATCTGTGCATCTGCTCCTGTCCATAAGAACTTCACAAGATTCTTATCCCTGAATTTATTCTAAAT
The DNA here is from genome assembly GCA_013400835.1 of Zapornia atra. NCBI lineage: Eukaryota > Metazoa > Chordata > Aves > Gruiformes > Rallidae > Zapornia > Zapornia atra. The sequence goes on along the minus strand of VZTU01007467.1, from coordinate 131,634 downwards.
TTTATGGAATATGATGGAAGTTGACACATCATTTTATTTCCTCCTCTTTTAGTCATGGCTACATATCTTAAACATTTATGCCAAAATATGGAACCTCCACTTAGAGCGAAAGGGCATGAATCTCTGCTGGCTTTAGAACTAAAATTTGAAACTCAGACAAAACAAAGTGGGATTCCACTCAGCTACACTGAATACAAACTTCTTTTTTTAAAAAAAAAAGTAAAAATTCACAAAACCAACTAACAATCGTTCTCCTTTTTCTTCTGTTGTCACCACACAATCAGTTTGCTTAAAAACCCCTAAAGAACAAACAAAAAGCCCCTGAGGTCTTTTAAAAAAATCTAACAGACTATTTGCAAAAATACAGAAATCACAGAAAAAACTACAGAAGTCTCATCTGTTTTACACTTAACTGAAAATTAAAACCGATGTAATTATGATTTTATATCTTATCTCTGAAACAAAAGTCACTAGGCTTAAAAAAAAGGCTGAGTTATTACAGTCTGTGAATCACCTGCTGTGCCCAGGCAGTAATGTTTTCTAATGTGTATGTCTATATCAATATAATGACAGCACCATGCTTCAGATCAACTGGATACTAATTACAGATTTACCTGATAGACTGGAATGGCTCCCAAGGAGCTGTTGCACTCTATTTAGCAAGTAAGTGATTTTCTAAAAGCTGCATAAGGACTTGTAATGCTGAATAATCTCATCTGGAGACCGTTTCTTAAGACACTTTTTAAAATAACAATTTCTGATGAGCCTCAGTTAATACCCGGCAAAGATGTCATAGGACAGTGCGGATGCTTGCAGCTCCTGACACCGGGGTTCTTCTTGAGCTCACGAAGCCCATTTGCGTATGAGAGATTCCAGCTCCTCAAACGTCAGGTCTAATGTCTCCTTCCACATAGTGAAAAGCAAGAATTCTCCATTTCATGAGCTATGAGCTCTAGGATACAGACATTGAAATTATGAAGCAGAATATTCAGAAAAAAATAATTCTTTCTTCAAATAACATGATTAAATTGTGATTAAAACAATTGATTAAAACACGTGATTAAATCTCATGACTGCAAGAAACTGGGGAAGCAAAAATATATGTAGGTTCAAAACAGATGAGGAAAGAAGATGAGCACAGGGAATACAGCTAGCAGGCCTTTCACATGGCCTGGATACAACCACACAGTCTGCCGTCATCTGAAGTTCTCATTTGTTTTTCAGAGTAAGTGGATGGGTTGATGGAATAATTGCTTGAAGGACCCTATGAGCTTTCTACTGATTTGTCATATCCCTGGAGCAGCTCAGGCTGGTATAGAGCCTATAGTGTGTACGCTAACCCCCACTGTACAGCATAAACAATCCCACCACATCGCTGTGGGAAGGTGTTACTCAATGTGAGCAGAGTATCAGGTTGGGAGCTGTAATCATTGTTTACACAAACTTGGAAAGCCTTAGAGAAAAACTAAAAAAGACAATTTTTAAAGAACACTCTCCGAAGAGGTGATTAATTTGTTCATGACCTGTTACTAAAAATGTAACCAGTGAACAGTAAAAAAGGCTTTATATTCAATATAATTGCCTGCCTATAATGTAATAGTAATAATGAAAACACCTACAGTAAGGGCTTGTTAACTCCGTGTGGGATATATGATCCCTTTTTCAGTTTCAAGCAGAGAAATTATTCCGAGCAGCATCAAGAAGAATTAGACACTTGCTTACGCTCATTACATCTTTTTGTTTCACAGGCACAGTAGCATAATCAATTGTTCCCATCTCATTTGGAAAATCAACACTTAACAGTTCCTATTATGAATCATCCTTCTCCTTGTCTATCACTTAAAACAAATATGTTTTGCTGTTCTTTCATTATTCTTGTCTTTCAGGTTTTCACTTCTGGATAATAAAATGCACATCACTAACTATGCCAAGTAATTTGGTGATTTCTGAAACACGTACCCTGGGCAAAGAAATGAGAATTCCACCAACACAAATCACAACGCAATAAAAAAATCTGCAGCAGTTTGTGAATGTTGTATCCAGATTACCTTGCAGACAAATTCTTCTAGTTTACCTAGGTTGTTTAATATCTTGCTCTACAGAAAAAACTTGATCTTTGTCTTTAAATAATTAACATCACATCCAACCTGGTAGTAAAAGCCATTGTGCTCTACCAGATCTGAATTAAATCACTGCGTGCTGGCAGAAAAAAAAAGGAGAATAGCTCAGGAATTCTGAAACTGGCAGAATTTTCATAAGTATATGGTATTTCTTACTGTTTACCTTGTAGGGCTTTTCTGGACATGTTTCTAATGAAAAAGATGGTTAATAGTCTATAACTCATCCTTAAAAATCAGGTTCTGACTTCAGAACACTAAGTAGTATCTTATCCACTCATGTTGATATTTATTCAACAGAACTAATCTGAAAATGAGGTAGCATTCAACGTCAATAATTATAAAACCCCTTGCTCACTTACTGCAGATACTTCTGGGGTTTGCTGCAATGATTTCTAGCTTTTATTTTAAAAATTACTAGTAAAATGTATTAATAAACATATGACAGTGAAGCGAGTCCTGACAGCAGATCATACAGGAGACACTCTTGGAACACGCAGTAAAGGCCAGAAATAGCTATTGCTGCTAGGAAGACTTCCCTGGCCCTGGGGAGTACACAGTAAGTCTAAAAGATCCAGTGGGAACTAAGCTATTAAGCTTTATCACATCATAAACAGTTATAAAAATATAAACAGTATTAAACCAAAAATATCTCAATAAATGATTAATAGGAAGCTCCTGTTTCTTCTTACTGCTGATGTTATCTAATTACTGTGTGTGGCTTTACCCTCAGATATACATGTGTGCATTAAAAGCCTTCCCTCACAAAAAATAAAAGTAACTCCTGCAATCAGATTCACTGTAATGGCATTATCTTGTCAATCTATTCATTAAGTGCCTCCACACGTTTCTTCAAATCAACACTTACTCTTAATAAAGAACTGTAAAATGTGTAGCTATTAAGAATGAGAAAAAATGTTAAAAAACACTAGTGGTTTTGAAGTTTGTTTTCAGTAAATAAAGTGTTCCCTTTTTCAGGTGGGGAGAGGGAAGAAGAACACGTTATATTTCAATGCCACAAAAGCTTTAAAAAAGGGGATTTTCTAAGGAATCCGAGGAGATCAGGGATTCCACCGTTGTTTTGTTCTGCTGGGGAAGAACCGTCCCAAGGAACAGTTGTTTCCCGTCGAGTGAGACAGGAAACAGAGATGAAGAAGGCAGGCCAGACAGCTACGAGGGAAAACAAGCAAGGTGAAAATCATAACCCATGGTTTGAGAGGGGCTCTGCTGCTAAGTCATAGTCCAGCCCTGAGCTGATTGCAGCTCTTTCCTGAGAGCACTCCTACTGCACTAGAATTCAGAAGCAAATATTCTGGTTCTTCCCTTGGAAATTTGAACCAAATATAATAAACAGAGCTTCTTGTTCAGACACAGTGTCATCGCTAGTGAGTGGACACATTCAGGCTTTGAAAACCTGTAGTTTGGGAGAGGCAGAGTAAATGCTACTAATACAGTTCTGTTAAACAAATGGAGATGTGTGAAACCTCTGACTCAAATGGATACCTGTGCTGACAACGTTTTATGTTTTTAAAGGTTTGTGAGCATCGATTCAATTTGGTTTTATAACTCAGAAGCCACCAACTGTTCATCTCAAAGTCTGAGTATCTTTGCTCTGTGTCTGTATGGATGGAAAGATGAATTTTCCAAGACGTGATATTTTAGCATGGAAGAATACAACTAAATGGTACAGTATGGGAAATACATAGGCTGTCCCAACTGCAGAAGTGTATCCAGCATGTGTCTCAAATGGTAAGAAAAGTAATAAATCTTACATTAAAGGTCTGCAAAGCATGCTGTATTCAATCCCCAAAGAAAAAGTTCAATAAACAAATACATACCATTGCACGCTAAAAACAGTGAAGTGAAGCACAGAGAGCTTCTTTCACGCATCATTTTTGATTGTCCTACTTTAGTCTGTCAGGAACAGCAGTGACAGCCTAAGCATTAAAGCTTTTTGACACTGCAACAAACCAAACACAGCCTAGTTGCACATTTTTGAGTTTATTTTATACCACATCTAAAATATCAACAAAATAGGGAGGTTTTGGCATTCTCAAACAATAGCAGCCACTGGGAACTCTTTCCAGAGATGATGTTTTCCTGACATAAGGATCCTCGCTAGTTGAGTAGAAAAAACATATTTGATAGCCAGCTCCAGCAGCCAGGCTGGCCAACACAATTACTGCACATTCTGTCAGCACATTTCCTCCCTTCAGCTTTACTTCTCCAATCTTTTTCAATATTGTTAAAATGAGCAATCATTCGTGATTCACACTCCCCAAAAAGGCAGAAACCAACAATTCCCAATGGCTATAAATTATTAATGCAATTGTGCCAATCACACAGAGCTTAGTGCTTTTAAAAATGGAATGAGATTATCCGCACAGTTATTTTCAATCAGATTCATCTCTTATTAGGGGGCATTATGCATATGGCTTGCTTTCAGAAAGCTATCTTCTTTAAAAAAGATTATTGCACAGTCATTTCTTGTGAAATACTATGCAAGTTCTACACTTAGATACCAAATCAAATTGTTGTTTCAGGAAATAATTGTATGTAATGGGTATTTGCTTCTGTAGATAGACTGATTCTTCGCAGTGTGAGAGCCTGTTCTGTTCTCAGTTGCTATTCCTACTCAAACCATCCCTGCTTTACTTGGTCCTGACTTACCCCAGTCCAGCAAATACACAGGCAGATCCGGAGGCTATGGTAGAGGATATTTTTTGCTGCAAAAGCTTTAACAGGCTGTGACAGAAAAGTTGGTAGGAGTTACTGTACAACGTACCTGTTGTAGTGTTGTAGTGGGTATCTGGGTACACGGCTGTCTGGGGAGCTACAAGCTGGAGTATCTCAAAAACATACACCCAAGGATGTAAGCGTAAAGGTCACTTTTGTGGAATCCAGAAGGTGGCCAAGGGAATGACTTTCAGTTTTCTCTGATAAAGCTGTTCACACATTTGCCAGATGTTGGGTGGGTCCTGCCAGGGCCTGCACTGCAGGGGGAACAGATCCTGTATTTACAGCTGCATCTCCTAAGAAGCCTGTAAAATTGTCTTTGTGCACCACACGACATACTCAGATGATCCCATTCCACCATGGCATCTAGGACCCATCAGTACACTGAATGCAAAGAAACTGCAGCCAAATTCAGTGATGCTTCAGGTTGCAGGAGTTGAAAAGTTATTCTTCTATTCCCTTGACCCTGCCAGGCCAGCAAGGAGGAATCTGACCTGCATTATATTCAGACAGCTTGAGAGCAGGAACACTGAAATCACAAGGCTAAAGAACCTGATTCAGAGCACATGAGCATGTCCCACACGATGGAACTTAAATCTATTCTGAGTCAACAAAAACGTCTGTAGAAGACTCTAGCACATACTGAACTGCCTTACTTAATCGAGGCTGAGAAGCAGCTCTGCCTTTCTAAGACCCTGATTTTTTTGCTCTAAGCAATACACTATCTCTTGCATTGATGGAAAAAGTGGTCTTTAAAGCACTAAGCTGTCAAAATACTGCACCAGGATTGTGCTATATTATTTTACATATTTAAACTCTGTATTTCAAGCACTGGCAATCATCATATTGAACACATCTTCTACAATATGGAGAACTGCCTGATTCTGGCGGTCATATGCCACGGTGCCATTTAACAACATGTATTCCCATCTGTGAATCTGCTTTCTGGAATTTGGCTTCTGCTTTATTTTTCCCATCTAAAAGCCTGGCAATAGTTTCTCACTATTATTTTGATAAGGGTGTGGGTCAAACTCATTCCACTGTGAATGTGCATTTGTACTTGCAGAGAGTAAGTGATTGATCGGTATCGGGCAGGAATGACTTCTCCTTTTACATTTCTGGCATGTTACTCTGTGGGTAATCATTTCTACTGAGTGTCAGTCAAACCTACCAGATGTGACTCTAATAGATAGCTGCTAGGTGCCTGATGTCTGTCTTGTCACCGATGTGGCTGAAGTGCTCCTAAAAGTTAAAAAAAAAGAAAAAAGAAAAGCACGTAGTCTGGGAAGTATGAGGAAGCTGTATTTAGGAAGTAGCTTTATTTGTGTATCTCTGCTTTTAAATAATCAGTCAGCTGATTTTTCAACATGAATTAATCACAGGACTATCTGCCCTTGTTTAATCAGGAAAGATTCACGCAAAACAGTACTTGGGATTTTTTTAGTATGTCCTGTGGCGGGTAAAAGTGTTGCTATTATTTAGTTACTTGAATGCTTAGCAGCTCTGGAACACACTTATTATGCATTATGAATAACTTTCACCAAAAGCACAACAGAGATTTGTATCATGACTATGTCTTTTAGGCTGAAACACAGTCCCACTGAAGTAAACAGGGTCATGAAGACAGCCAGGAAGATTGTTCTCTCCCAAAAGGAACCTACAATTCAGTCATACTGAAGGACTGACATTCTTTTCATTTCATTAAAATCCATAAATCCATCCAGTGTTAGATCAAATTTGAACCAAAGACTGCAACTTGAACTATCCCCAGATTCCTTTCCATTCCAGTTTATACCTGAGATATCTGGCTGTGGAATTACCAGATATCTGACAACCAGTAGACTGGAATTCACAGCTCATATTTATGGCAGATATGGCTAGATTAATCAAAATGCAGACATTTAAGGAGAAGGATATTTATTCAAAGATCATCTTTAGCAATCGAGCATCCAATTCCACTGGATCCAAACTTCACGAATCTGAACAGACTTGATACAAATTTTTAACTAAGGGTAAATTATTTCACTGTTGTTTAGGATTGTATTATATCGATGTTCTACTTATCTTATAAACAAAGTTGTATTGTGTATTGCCAAGCCTGTCAGCAGCAGTTACATCCGTTGCCTGCACACTTCAGTTACCCTGCTCCTTCATTACCTTCAGTAATATCATTTGTTTCAGCAGGATTTGGCTCCAGGAAGCCTGTCTGTCATTGGAAAATAAAAGTAAAATGTGTAACACTTGCAGCCAAACTCTGCTCAACCCATTCGGTTTTACTAGAATCAACGAGCTCATCTAGGTGTGTGCAGTGCTAGTCTTGTTTGCTGTGGGGTAGAACTGAGCAGTGGAATGAAACAAGGAATTGTCCCACGGCCTCTCAGAGAGCAAACTCTGAAACTACCTCCACATTTTAAAGTTTTACAGCATTTAAAATACCTTCAGAATGAATAAACCTCGAAGTTCAGGGTGAATTTGGGAGGTGAGCTTGTTGCAGGACATGCTACAAATCACCATTTTTTGTTTTCTGGCTTTTTTTTCTTAATCTGATTTTTAATATGGTAGAATTGATTAATGTTAGTTTCTGAAACAGAAAATGAATCAAAAATTAAATTTTGTCTTGGAATTTCCTAGGTATGTTCTTGTACTAATGCAAATATACAGCTGCTGACAGCTGACAACATTTATCTTCAAGTCTATTTCAAATGTGGAGATTAAAATGAAGCACACAAGGTCTAATGGAGACTATCAGGAAGGCAGTTTTCCTAAGTGACAACGTAGATGTTTTTACTTGTTTTAAGCAAATTAACTTAAATCAAGCATAAATTTCAAACCTTGCAATGAGAATTGAGATGATAATTGTGTTTCATTTTGATCACACAGTGAACGTGACCCTTTCTCTTCTGACACCTCAGAAAATAGAGATATACATAATGCACAAAGCACGAATTGACCTTAATTCACTGACCTAAAACATTTATATAGTTTTGTTGCTTTTAAATTTCACTGAAAATCACACAGTATTTGAAACACAAACCAAACAGCAGTGTGATGTTTCTACATTTTATTACTAAGTCAAGAAGAGATCAAGTTCACAGTCATTAGTCCTGAAACCATTGTTCTATTGAAGCACATCTCATAAACTGGAGTGAACTTGGTTTTTCCGGCATTCTTCTGGTTAGTACAACTGGTTTGCTTTTCACATTGTGGAGATATCATTTGAAAGTAATATGTATTAAGAAGAATTCTGAGGAAGAGACTCAACCCTCACCTTGGTCCTATCTTCCTTCAGCTGAATGTGTGATTCTGGGACAGACTCAGAATTCAGCAGATACTATTTTTATGGCTTTGTACAGGCTTAATGTGAGTAAATGTAAACATGTGTCTGTATATGAGCACACAACACATGCCACGGATTTTTATGTGTGACTTCCTTGCACCATAAACAGACAAGTCATAATGAGCTGTAGCTTTGATAATTCCTTGTAAGAGAACATAGCATAGAAATTTGGCAAGGACACTGGATATACATAATGCTGCTTGTGCCAAGAAAAAGGATCTAGAAGTGATTTTAGAAAAGATCCCTTCCAACCTGATGCATTCGATGTTTCTATGATATTTCTGTGATATTCTGTGCTTCTTCTGGAAGCACAGAAGAAACATGAAGCTAAACCTAAAAGCTAAACCTGAAGAAGTCAAGGGGACCAAGAAGTCAAGGGGACCAATTAAGGAGAGGTAAGGGAAATACTGTGGCCATAACTGAATCTCAATGATCACCTTTACAATGTGTGTACCGATGCTTTCTTGTGTGCGCTACAGAAACAGCACATTGGGCAGGAGAATTTTGCACTGTACAAACCTCCATAAAGGGGCTACACAAAACAACCCAGAGCTGACCTGTCTCTGTTATGAATTTAGGGAAACCATATTTCCACTCTATTACTTTACCCATGCCTGCCTGTGCTGTAACAGCAGTTCTACAGAACTTAATTAACTGGTACGTGTGAAGTACTGCAAAGTTAATATTAAAGCAGCTAAGCAAATGCAAACTATTACTATTTTTAATATGGAGACCTACTCCTTGGAAAGAGATAACGGTTTTACTGCACATGTAGGAATGGTTTAGGCCCCTAAAAAAAGCAGTGAGGAAACAAACAAACTCAATAGTTTTAATAGGGTTCTCTCTTAATTTAAAATATGCAAGGAAGAAAAACCCAGCTGGAGAGATGAGGTATAAAAAGCAGTATGTGTTTTGCACTGTATGTAATACTTCTTAGGTGTGTCTAAGACAAAGAACACCGAAGTCTAGGGAATAAAGTGTTGCAAGTGTTTGTCTATCCAACCAATTCCCTTTGTATTCAAGTGAAGAAGCCTTTTCCGTGTTCATTACTGGTAATCGAGGTGGCTCACGAGGGAGGCTGCTGTGGGGCACCCCACGGTCAGCCCCATGCTCCTGGGCAACGGGGGCTGCACGAGCCAGTGGCCAGGGCCTTGGCTGGAGTATCCCACTCACACGGGTCTGCGCTGATCTTCTGCAGGCTCTGGGCCACGTAGGGAAGGGGACTGCTGCACCAGAAGATCGAGTACACATGCAAGGTGATACTAACAACAGGTATCTACAGGAGAACAAGAAACTCTCAGTAATAGTATCTCAGCCAGCGACAACTATATACGCCAGCTCCCAGACACATCTGCTGTGAAGACAGCTACAGTCTATAGTGCAGAATCACGGTGCTGGTTTCAGACTCAGACCTTAATGGTTTCCTGACAAACCTTTGGTTGTATCTTCAGCAGGAAGCAGACGTGCCCTTTCAAATTGCCACTTCATTTCTAACATCTTCATTGCAAGCTGCTAGCACTATGCGGTTCACACACATTTTTTTTCCTGTGTATACCTTCAATCCCACAACAACCTGCTCTAATCACTACCTTTGAGCACCTTCCCACCACTTCTCTGTGGCATCATTTTTTCCCCACTGGACAGTTGATTGAGAACAGGAACATAAGCTATTTTTGTGGCACCTGCAATATTACTAATGAGACTTCAGAACATGTCTAAGGATGGCACTGAGACAAAGTATTGCTGAGGCTGACTTGCTTCATAAACCTGTCAAGTGACTTGGTCACTGCATTTATATCAACATCACCTCGTGTGTCAGAGGAGATACAGATATTTGTGGCTCCATAACTGTTTTCTTTCCTAGGATGCTCTAAGTTGTTCACAGGGCCAGAAATCAGGATAACCCCCCCAGGATGACAGAAAGCTGTCTGGCTGTGTGGCAGTGCTGTGAATGCAGTGCCACTTTGGCAGTGCCTTTTTCAAGCATTCTTTATGCCTGTTAGGTACTCCACATTTGCCAGTCCACACTCTGATCAACCACACCTGCTATGACTGGTAATTAAATTTCTTATCCTCTCTCTAATTACATGTATAAGGGGCTGTATGCTGGGGGACTGATGGCCTCGAATATTTGCCAACCTTGAATACTGCACAGCAGACCCTGCTGCATGAGCTGCAGATCACAAAGTCTGAATGCTGAAAAGATGATTTGCAAGTGTGAAAGCATAAGAAAGGAATTTCCTAACCTAACATTCAAAACTTTTCAACTCCATCATGTTTACGGCTCAAACTTCTTCCAGGTCTGCCAGTCTAACCAAGGAGATGGAAGGCTTGCTGCCAAGTAATCCCAGGTACTGGTAGGAGCATGCCACAAACCTGTCTCAAGGTGTGGCTTGTAATAAGATGCAGCAAAGTCACAGCAAACACGTTTTTTAGCATATTCTCACTACAGTTAAGGACACAGAGTGGTTGCATTTACCTCAGAGGTGATGTAAGTGCTCTTCATTTAATATCTTGTGGCTAACCCATTAAATGGGTTATAAGCCTCCTGCCCTGGCTGTTTAGCTGACGTTTTTATACCATTTGCTTCTCTAGCAAACTCTGTTAGGTACAATTATAAATCTTGATTCAGCTATATGCTGGCCCCTTCAGATCATTCAGATCACCCCCTCCACTCCTCCACATGCCTTCATCACACATGAGCTTCAGTAGCATTTCTAAATGTCACCTGGGTTCCTGTAAAGACTAGCTTTTGTAAGAAGCTTGCACTTGGAAATGTGATACACTTGACAACATTTTACCTACGTCTGAAAATTAATTAGACATTAGTCTGAAAAACAAAACTCCAATAAAAGATTAAAAATCAAACACAACACTGCAAGAATTGCTCTGCTCACATCTTAATTAGCGACAATTAGTCAGTAATCTGAAATCTTAAAGGTATCACATATGACAAAAGATTATTTACTCTTCGTGACTGGTCTCTTAACTGCTTACTTAGACTGATTAAAACAAACCCCCAAAATCTTTCAGCTGCCTAGGTAACACGTTTTCTGATGTTCACTGCTAAAGTTTTAGACAACATTCCTCAAGAGGTCTTGTGTAATTAAAGAGATTTTGGCACTGGGACCCTGCAGAGAAGGAAGGCTGTTAGTGATGTGCCAGTGTCCTCAGTGCTAGGTAGCACGCAAAGGAAGATATGATCTTCCTTTCCATTTAGGAAAACACTAGTCCTTTACTCCAGTTGGAGTATTGCAGTGACAAGAAGACTGTGATTAAATTGGAGATTCAGCTCCTGCCTTCCAGGCCCCATCCACTGTGCCACTGGCCCATAGTCCATCCCCACCTGGTTTCCTTTCCCGCGGCAGGGAGAGGGCTGCAGGCAGGGACTCCTCCACTGCTGAGACGACCAGGAAAGGGTCATCCTGCAGCCAGGCTTTACCACCATTCTGCCACCTCCTAAATCATGTCATTGCACAGAACATTTTGAGAACTTTCTGTACCAGCAAGAATTCTGTACCAAGCACCTGCAGTGCATGAACATAGAAATAAAATCTATTTCATCTGTTAGGAATAGTGGTGATGTCTTCATCCCACAACTGGATACCACAAATCAGAGCAGCAATTAATCAGAAGTGGAGACCACACAGCGAAGTCCACCACATGCAGCCACAACCACACACACAGAATCAGGAGGAAAGGAGACAAAGCAAAACACATTGCTGTATCCCACGTAAGTCCTAGGCAGAATTGGAGCACAGTAAAACACACCTACACTTTGGTACAGATGTGTTGCACTGCAATCAGGGTTGCACTTTAAAATCAGCATCTAAGATATAACCTACCTGGAAATGCACTGACAGCATATTCCAAGGAGTTTAGAGGCAGAATACAGTGGCTGCTGCTGAATTCCCAAGTAAGAAGCCTTGTGCTCTTCAGAGCTGGAGGGGATCCAGATGTGGTGCTAGAACGAGAACACAGAACAGTTCATCCAGGATCCAAGCCTCTTCCCAGTGAGGTTCACTGAAAAACTACCGGTTTGTGGGCATCAACAAAATTGAGCCCTAGTTTGCAGTTTTAGCATATATTTTCTTAGTTTTCATATCTATTACTTAAGTTCTAACCCCCTATTTTAACCCCCTTTGTTAGGCTGAATCACAGGTACTCTGTGTGTGCTTGTGATGTTTGCAAGAGGCAGCCTAGCCTGTTCCAGTGTGTACACTGGGAATCGTTTATTATTATTGGGTCAAGAGGTTCCAGCTGTTTTTATGAGATAGCCCCTTGTGAATTATAGGACATGAAACGTGCCCAAGTTTATTGTCTTTTGCAGAAGACAGGTAGTGGTACAGACAGCTACTGAGCACTCTCTAGATCTAGAAAGCATGAGTTTCACCACTGTTTATGTCTTTGGCCTATGCACCTGAGGCAACTATGTTCTGCCCCTCACACAATCTTCTAACCAACGTCTGAGTTCAGTATGTGTGCATTATTTCCAAGTCCCAAAAGATAAAGCAACATTTGGTACAGACACACGTCTTGCTTAATTCATTATTCACTATTTAAAATTTTGTCAGAATTCCAGACATGAAGTGAAAGAAGGAAAAGAGATGAAGTTAGGCAATCGCACGCCATCGTCAACAGCATCAATAAATCAGAAAGCCCATATGCTGAAATTCATTAATCCAAATTACATGATGAAAAACTTATACAAAACAGAAATAGCACACAACCCAGGATGAAAGCACAACAGGGGCAATGAGGAACTGCCACAACTAGCAATGCCTGTAACTGCAGGGTTTTTCTATGAATATGTAGCCTTATCAAGTGTGACAGTAAATACCCTCTCCTGATGCTTCCTGTAAACTTCAGTGTCCTCCTGGAAACACAGTGGTGATCAGGGCTATGCAAAGCCTTTGCTGTCAAAGTTCCCCACTGAACCCTACAATTTATGTAGCGAACAACATGCTTTTCCCCTCCCGAGACTTCACTGAATCAAGAGGGAATGCAGTCTTTTTGGTAAGCCCTTGAACTCTAGGTGCTCCAAGAAGAGGACTGGCAGAGCTGGCTTCGTGTTTTCAACCTGGGTGAGGGCCAGGTTCTCCATCAGTCAAAAGCTCTTTGACAAGTCTCCTGCCGTCTGCTGAAGAAGGAAGCTGCCTGGTAGCTTCGGCAGCTCAGCTTCAGTTTCTCTTTGTATCACCAGTGATAACATGGAAAAGCACCGCTGTTGCTTTTTCTTTTAACAGACTTGACTGCCTTAAAGGTACAAACCTGATTTTTACTGCATAAGGATATTTTGCAGGAATTACATTCCAAGTCACCTGAGCCTGCAGACAGCAGACCAAATGTGTCTGCTTCAAGGCAAGGGACAGCTCTTGGGGGCTACAGCAGAAGTTGGCCCTGTAGAAACTGGCTGTTGCAGCCAAAGAGAAAGGCACTGCTGCCACTCAGACTGAGGAAACGACTTCCTCGGCACAGATGTGTACCACTGGCTTGATCAAAGTCCAAAGAAATTCCAACTCTTCTCAATGTACAGCCAATCACAAACTGTGAGAGCACACTTTGCTGTACTGATTCACACCAACCTTCAAACCTCTGAAAGGACACTAAGTTTGATAGGGAAGCATCCTTCTCCAGAAGGATACAAAACCATGATACTGGGTTTTGATCTACTTACTTAAAATTTTGCAAGGAAAACCCTAAATATTAATTGCTCTATGCTGTCACTGAGAAAGGTTTTTATTTAGCATACCAGTCCTAGGGAAATAAGATTTTAATAATACACTGTTTATACAACACAGAGGTTTTATATATAGAATATATATTTTAAAAGTTAGGTTTTGTTGTTACCTGAAGACACTAGCATTATTGCAGAGAATTAATAGTGCCACAAACTAGGCAACTGTAGGTAGAAAAAACACAAGAAAAAACAGGATGTTACCTGAAACTTTCAAGCTAGAAACCTGCCTTTGAAATCCTAGATGGTGATAAGAATTCCTAAATGTGATACCAGGAGCTATATAAAATGGTTAAAAATCAATAAACAAAGCCTGTCTGCTCAGGAGGCCAGCATTTGCTTCCTATAAGGAGGAATGTTTAAAGTTATTTCTCTGTCAATGGTACAACTATGAATAAACCTAATGAAAAATAAAGAATCTGTGGGAGTGAAGAACATGCTTGGCTATAACTACAGACATATTGCTAGTTAAACGTTCCTCTATCTTAAAATATAACATCTGTTAAGATAGCTCTCTAGTCTAATCACCCACCCAGTAAGAAAAAGGAAGTGAGGTACTGAAAACAAACCTCTTCCTCATGGTCCAACCACCTTCACTGGATGAAAATCTCTAGAAAAGAAAACCAGCTTTAGCCAGCTTAACACTGTGCTAGTTAGCTGATAATGACCCGTTGTAAAACTGCCTGTGTTATGGGAAGAGCTTAGGCAAAGCTAGGTTTACAGCATTCTCTTTTTTAAAGTGAGTGAAAATAAGGGTCCTGGATAACCCAGCAGTCGATGTTTTAAGCACTTCCCTCTGTGTGCACTGGATGACAGGTATGATTTTATTTGTACCTTTCTCTTCTCCTGTGCATGTAATCTGCACAAGTCCGATGGCATACTCAGATTGCTCACCCTGGAAAGGGGTTCTGTAGAAACCACAGCCAGCCCGACAATGGGCAGGTCCATTATAAGAGGCACAATAAGCATGGTCACTGCTGAGTTATTGCTCCTTACAAAGAAGGGAGAGAAGCAGCTGACTGAGGAGAGGGAGCCAACAACAGATGAACACGAATCAGCAGTGCACCCTTGGGGCAACGGATGCTAACTACACAGTTAGCAGGAGCACCGGCAGCCGGGCAGGGGAACTGAGCATTTGATCCCTTTTATGTGGCACTTGTGAGAGCTCGGCTGGAGTGCTGCCTCCACTTCTGTGTCCTGCAGTAAAACAAAGACATTGGCATACTGAAGCCAGTCAGTTAGGAGGCTGGAGCACATAACGTACCTGGAGACAATGAAGTCAAAGCCAGGGTCTTCTGGGAGGTCAATAGTGACAAGACAGAGCAAAGTACAACCAGATACACCAAACCAAGAATTTTCATAGTAAAGGCAGTCAACCATTGGCACTGACCTTGGAGGGATTTAGAACTTGTCAGAACTAGACCCAAAGCAACCTGATCAAGCTTCCAAGTTAGCTCTGATTTGAGCAGACTACCTGCAGAGGTCCCTGTGACTTTAAATTATTCTATACTTTTTAGTTTTGATATAAACACAGTGCTTCAACAACACACCATTTATCAGAGGAGTATATTGTTTCCACTCCTTATAAAATAAAATGAATAGGGTAGCAAGAATGTACTCTTGTCGTCCAATCTCCACCTGTGACTCTCCTGTGAATGATAAAACAGATCTCTGCTGTGAGGTGATGGGGTGGTGTGGCAGCTCCTTCATACCAGGTATGATGAAGGAACAAAAAGCTTTGCTCTGAAATCACTGTTTTGCAGTCATCCCAAAAAAACCGTTTAAAGGAGCTACCTTAGAGTTCAGTAAGAATGCAAATCACAATTCCAACCACAATGCAGGAGAAGAGGCAAGCTGTGCTTTCCTCAGCCAGACTGCTCCTTGGCACCCTTTCTGTAGTGCAGCTGCTTTGAGACCCAGCCTGTCCTAAGATTATGGCAAGAGGTGGGAGACACCAGATTCTGTTTCCAATAAAGAGGGAGGTGAGGAGCTCCAAGGAGCCTGCAAACAGTCAGCTGTGAATAATTAAGTTCCCCGAAAAATCACTGGAAATGGGATGGGGGCAGTTCCAGAGCTCCACTCTGCCAGACATGTGAGACGTGTTTACTCTGCATCTGTTTGCTGTCATATTACACGCTGCAGAGAAGAGGATTCAGCTACCTTAAGTCTGAGTCACTGGAATGGATGGAGCTACTTTTCTTGGAGAAAATGAATGAATGCAATTTAACTCTTAAAATACACTCACAGCTTGGGAACGCAGAGGTGTGCCAACTGAACTGAAAGTGTGAGCACAGAATCTTCATGGGTTCCTGCTGAGAAGGCAGCATCGCCCAGCGTGCCCCCAGGCCCTCAGGACACCAACAGCTACTTGGGTGGATACCATGGCTCACTAAGAAAGCAAATAAGCACGTGAAATAATTGAGAAAGGAAATGAGTAAGAGATTGATGTGTTAGCACATTCTTTGCTAACGAAAGAGCAGCACAAAGCGAACTGGGCAGTTCTCATCTGTATGGCCTGTATGACTACCTATGAGTCAACAAGAATGTTAAGCATAGCTTGTCTATGCTGGAAAATATAATACAATTTGTCTGAACTGAGGATTTTTAGAAATCAAGACTGCTCTAACAGAACCTGAAATCTTTTTTGCTGAGGGAAGCTTATTCATGAATAAAATAATTTAAAATTAAATCACATAGGTGGCCTCATAAATACTGTCTGCAAGGCAGAAGTGAGCAGACACTCCCATTCCAACAGGACTCAGCTTTTGAGGCACTTTGCAGGGAACAGCAACATGCTAATCAGATCTGTATGTTTCAGAGCCAAAATAACACAGAGATTGACATTACTTTCAATACTGTTTCCTTCATACCAAATCTAAGTGTCGAGGTCACCTTGTTGGACTAAACCAACACTCATTCAGATCAACAGAAAGATATCCACTGCCTCCCTGGATTTTGAGCACCCCTTTGTGGAAGCAAAGCCCCTACAGCTCAAAGCCCCTACGCGGCCCCATGCCTGGGGCTTGGCTGCTGCCCAGGGCAACAGCAGGAACAGCACAGCCCCAGGAGCTGCCTTCAGCTGAGGACCACGCACTTGGCAGGCGGAAGGGACGGAAGGACAGAGAGAGATGTCTTTTTCTCGGGCTCCCACTCTCCATTCATTGAGGCACTAGCTGCAGAAGTACAGAGAAGCTTGGCAAGTAAAACATTTTCAAGGTCATTGTCCTTCCATGACTTCTCTTCATCTGGTTTTAACAAGGAATTACACAGAGAGCTTGCAGCAGACCAGGGTTGAAGATGGGGTTACTCCTTTGGATGAATCAATAACCTGAGGTTTGGGAGCAGCCACTGAGCTTTACCAAATTATTCCATTAAATTGAATCCAGCTTGGTGTAAGAGATACACACAAACTTACTTCTAACTTACACATACTCTTTAAAAAGGGGGAAAAAAATCTTTCATTGCTCCAAATTCCTTACAGAATAATAATTTAATGAGTCAAAAGCAGGATTTGTTTCTGATACTAAATGGTACTTATAGAAATGCAGCAGGAGTATATGTGCATCTATCATGAATGTAGTGAGAGACCGTTTTATCTACAATTATTTGTTTCAGAATTTATTTAAATATCTTGCCACTATCCATACTTTCACAGCTGGAAAATAAATAAGATGATGATGCATTACTTTCCTGTCAGTAATTTAGAGAGTATTATTAAGGCAAGTATTCATAAAGGTATGGTGAAAGGTTTATGCCTGAAGGTGACTGCTGCATGTTTCACGTATGACGATGATTTTATTACTTGGGCTTATAGAAATGTCTTAATGAAATTAGAAAAGAAGGAAAGGTTTTGCCCAACATTTTTTGTTCTACTTGGGACTTCTGACTTTTTTTACAGCAAGGTATGTTTATTGCCATCTTACCCACTCATGTTTTCTCACAACTGACACAACTCTCTGCACAGCTCGATGGCTAATGGTAAGTTAGCTGAGAAAATTCATATTTGTCCTCAGAGTATTTTTGAATCAATAATAAGCTGCAGAGCTTTAGCTTCAGAGAGATTCAGACTTGTGAGAGGAGCAATCTTCTACCCAGCAGCTCAGCAGGTGAGCTCAGACCTTCTTCTTCCGGCCCCTAACCCACTTCTGTGTGGGGGCTCCTCTGACCACGAGCACACCAGTTATGCTGGAACACGAGAAGGAATCCTCAGTCCTTCACATCAGCATAGCTCCCCTTGACTGAATGGTGAAACACTCACTGGATCAAAACAGAACTCAGGTGTTGCACACCCGGGTGTCCAGATTGCCTGTCTTCTTCCCTTCCAAGCACCCAGAATGACAGAGCAGGACAGAGTTTCTCAGTGGGAGCTCCTCTCACTACCCGAGGCCATGCGACTGCTCACAGCTGATGGAGGTCACTCCTACCTGACTCAGGACGATGGTTCCAGGCACAGCCTCCCTAAGGAGAGGCTCCTCTGCCCTGAGGGGCTCCTCTGCCCTGAGCCAGCCCTTTGTTGGGAGCCTCTCCTCTCATCTCGTCTCACCGGCTCTTGCCTCACATCAAGTTAGAATCCTGTGACATGACTAATGCATAAATTACCAATAAATATTCCACTGTCATACCAGATCAAAGTTAGAAA
Source organism: Zapornia atra (assembly GCA_013400835.1). Lineage (NCBI taxonomy): Eukaryota > Metazoa > Chordata > Aves > Gruiformes > Rallidae > Zapornia > Zapornia atra. Next base: position 113,068 of record VZTU01007467.1, on the reverse strand, counting down.
GAGATGCCTAATTTTGGGGCCCACTGTACCCCTCAGCCAGTTGCACAGGCACTGAACCTTACCACAGCTTTGCCTGTGTCCCCATACCACACATTCACTGCACAGACCTAAATAGAGAGACTTCAGCACATCAGGAAACATTAGATCAAAAGAAGAGAGTAAGAAATAAACTGGCATTTTCCACACAATAAATAGCTTATCATTAACATTATATAAAGTGGTGTCATAAACCTAACTTTGGAATATTGACAAGAGCCTGGAAGTTTGTCTTTAATCACAAACTTTTAAAACTGCCTTTGAAAAGGAAAGTCTCTATGCTTGCTCTGGCACATCTGCTTTCAGGTTTGGATTTACTGTCACAGAAATTAAGCAAACCACAAAGCTGGTTTTCAGTCATCACCCTAGGGCTTTTTGTATCTGGGCTGTTCAGATGTCAGAGTTGCTTTGATTCATATCGCGGGAAACCATCACTCAAATCCTTCCACTAACAGGCCCCAGTTCAGAAGACACTTATCTGACTCTAGACGCAGTCTTGTTCTTTGCTGTTCATTCAAAATCTGCCTGTCCATAAGATGCTGTTGATGTGTCTCAATTGTGTCTCAATTGGTTTAAGAGAGAGAGCTTGCCTGTGCTTCTTACGTTATGATACATGTAAGAAGCACAAGTAATGCCCATGGAATGTGAACAGCAAGCTGGATTCAAGCTGTATTCTGATTTCAGCAATCACTAGTAGAGAAAGAGAAAATTTTACAAATATTGTGACATACAACTAAATCCCAAGTACCATTAATCACAGAATTATAGGGATTGGAAGGGACCTCAAGAGATCATTGAGTCCAACCCCCCAAATTAAAATCTATAACTATGTACTTAGGAAAAAGTAATTTATTCTTATTCTTAAAGAGAATCAGTCCAGTAATCATTCATCTTTTCTATTCCTACCAAACAGTAGAAATCTTCCATTCAGAAGAAAATTACTGGTAATCTAGGCAAATTACTGAATGCAAAGTGTGCGTTGGACAGAAGGTGTCTCTTCCATCACCTTCCTCTTTCAAGAGACAACAGAGTTACTGAAAACATTTTATAGTAAATGGCACCACTGTAATGTGTCGGTGTGGAGCTGATCAGCTTTATTAATTCCATTACACTGTGGTTGGCCTCCTCCCTGCATAACATTTCAATGTTGAACGTGTTGCAACAAAGACTAACTGTTCCAGGGAAAGAGAGTGTATCACTAAAAAGCTCATCCCCTTTCTGACTTGCTTCAGCTCCCACTCCTTTGGAGTTTTTTTCTCTGATGAGGAAATCCCGTTCCAACCATCTCAATGGATCTAATGTACATGAAGCAAATTATTTTGAAAGGTTTGTAATAGGACATAAGCATAGTTTTCAAACCCCAAGACTCTTATCTGAGCTTTTTTAAGCTTACAGGTCTTTCAAAACTCTACCATGCTGCCTGGAAAGGCACATAGTGGTGAATCTGAAGGGTACTGTGGGTACTGTGGCTTTCAACCACTGGAAAGCATCTTTGGATGTGGGGAAGACAATACTGCAAGTCCAAGTACCTGAGAGCCTCCCGTTCTGAAGGTTCAATGTTCTTGTACTCTAAGCAAGTCGCTTATCTTCCTGTCAAGTTCACTTACAATGTTTTTTCACAAGGATGCTATTAGAGTTGACTAAAGCAAGGAACTATGATGAGGTATGATAAGGAGAGCAAACATGCTATTTAAATAAACCAGCCTTGTAAAAACTGTTTAATCATAGAAAATCAAATCAAAGAACCAATCAGCAAATCAAGCATCTTTGGTGCTTGATAGGTGAGTTTCATTATAAGCATCAGGTGAAAGAGGCAGAGTTTAATGGTCTTTTATTCCCTAGAAGAATAGAATCTCTGTTCCTTAACTTCCAAGTTGCTAGGGTTCACTGGAAGACAAGAAATATGTTTAGCGAAATATGGATGTTTCAATAGTTTTCCTTCCACACCAAGGAAAAAAAAACCCCAAACCAGTCAAAAGCCTTCAACATTTCCAGATAGAGCACAAGAGACTTTGCCTCTTCAAATATCACATCTAACTACCCCTTCTAATGTGTCTTGTTTGAGTCCTCATTTACTGCGAATGTTTAACATGATTTACCCTAAAGCCATCCCTTTACATTGTGATGCAGTGTAAATAATGAAATATTTGGTCATTCTGCCATAGGTGATCTGAAATTAATTTTGTATTATATTTCACATTTCCTTCTCCTAGTTTAGAAGAAACAGTGTTTGTCAAGAATTCCAGAGACTGCTCCTCTCCATCAGCCCTTAAAATAATATCCAGAGCTTTGTGCAACCGCAATTAAAGAGTTCTGACACTAGACTTATTTTTTATAATTGCAAGAGAAAATGTGAAACTCAGATGGGTCTTGTTAGTGCTAAATGCACTCCTACTGACTCCAATTTGTTGTGTTCTATTAATTTATCATCTTACATTTGGAATGATTTTATAGTCTGCTAGGAAAAGGTCTCAGAAGCATAAAGCAGGGAGATAATAGAATGAAGATGCAGCTAACTGTGATATTTCAGAGCAATTTGGATACTATTTGTGAACACACTATTATTCTAAACACAACCCTGCAGCTTTTTATGCCTGCAGCATATACAACATTGTTTGGCATTAACAAAGCTGACAGTCTCGGTGGCAAAACTCAGTGAACTCCCTCCACATGAGCTTGCAACTCATGCTACAAGTTCAGCTGGAGAAGACCCTGTAATTTGTTCATCCGTAAATCACGCTCTTCTCCAAGTCTACCCAAGTCCACCCTTGAACAGCACATGCAGCAAAATAAAAATATCAGGACTGTACAAAATGGTGAGGGTATTTGTTGGTGCTATAGTTTAATCTGTAACTTGCTTGCCAATTAGAATAAGAATATGTATTGTTGGGGCAAGTTGGAACTGTGACTTAAATGACATCATGGTGCTTTGTTATTTAGACTGAAAGGCACTCTAAACATTGAGAGACCTTCACTCTGCTTGAGTGGTTGCAGGATCCTCAGGATTTGCAGTTGCATGTCATACCAAAATGAGTAATGTGTTGCTTTGTGCTTTCCTTTCTTATCTACTAAGATTTCCTGCCAGCTACCCTTAAACAAAGGCCACGTGAGGGATGCTGTGATATACAGCTACTTCTGCTTTCCAAGATAATAAGTGTTCAATATGAAAATGCACATCTACCCACAGTCAGGGAGGGGCACACAAGCTGCATGTTTAATTCCCTTCAGGAACTCCTGCAGCACCCACAAAAGCACCAGGGACTATAAACTCAGTTATGCTTTACTGACCAGAGCTATAAAAGGCAGTAAAGCACCTAACAGTGAGCTGAACTGGTTTTACAGGGTGGTCAGCAGAGGCAACTCACTGGATGGTACAACTACCCCTGAGAAAGCAACACCGGTCTCCATGGTTCTTGCAAGCTTGATGACACGACAGGTGTTGCACTGCAGTGACATACAGCTGTGGTTTTAGTTACCTGCAAAGTACTATTAGAAAGCCTGTGTTATTACTAGTATTTTTGCTACATTTCAACTGGAATTGCCATGCTTTGCACCGCGTCTCAAGCGAAAGGGTCCTGAGCAAGGTTTTGTCCTCTCATGTCACAACACGCTTCTCTGGAAACCCCCTCTCCATCTCAGGGGAGGAGCTCCCACCAGATTCCAGCTGACCAATAGGAAGGTACTTTGACCAGTGTGAGGGAAGGAACATGCAGCTTACCTTTGCCAAGGCACTGCTCTGACCATAAAACAGTGTGCTCGTGTCACCATGCTCTACCTTGGATGAGGACCTGCTACACCCTGAGGATCTTTCCTGTAAGTCTCATGGAATCACCATGGTAATATTCTCCACTTGCAACAATTACGCTTATATATGGTCTCTGAATATCTAAGGTAGTTAGGATCTGCAGAAGTAAAGGTAATTATATACCATCAGAGTAATACAGCTGTGGAGAGATGTAAATAAAGTGTTTACATGGGGATGGAGACATCGCCAAGCTTCAGAAAAGTATTCTGAAAGACAAGGAAATAAGTCTGTTCCAGTTTGTGAGAACATGCAATTTAATCCATGTAGAAATCTTGTTCATCAGTAATTACAGAAGGAGATAAGAGTCTTCTCAATTAAGATGAGGCGGAAAATGCTTTCATTTAATGTGTCCTGAGAAGTATCATATCAAAAATAATTAGAGAGAGATGTAAAACCTTTCGGATGTTTTAAATATATTACCACCTTTGCAAGTTAGAAAAGCTTCAAAGAAATGTCAGGTTCTGGCATGCTGTGGGAAGAGCACTTGTGTTTAAAAACAACAAGGCCTTTCCCCTAATTTTATATATACTTGATAGAGCCACTCAAAAAATAACATCTGAAAAACTAATTTAAATTCAGACATGATCCTTTGGATAACACTTTTAGCTTCATGGTTGGAATTATTAGGAATGAGTCTGTGACAAAGCCTAGGCTGGGAACATGACACAAAGGAGTTTCTGTCAGCTTGTTCAGTTATTAGTCTTCTCTTCCTGGTTATTTATATTTCCTTTCAATTCACATGTATAAGTCACAGAGCAGTGATACAGTAGCATCATCTCCCAGGAACAGTCTAGCAGCCCGTGCTAGCGAGCTTCTTTCCTTTGTCATGGTTTTAAGTTTTTCTATGGGAAGCAGGAATGTATTTTTAACTCTTTGCATTATTATTCTGTTGCTACAGTCTCTAACTATTCCTCATGCCTTTGGTAAACAGTGTTCAGGGATCACTCTTACACATTAACTAACCAGTTACAGACTCATTTATCTGTTTTATCCAAAGATAAAAAAGTAGAAGGAAAAAGGCAGACATGGAATTCTTTACTTAAAAAAGACTGTCTTAAAACACTGGCTACACAAATGCATGCCAAGACACAGCCCCCAGCCTTCCTATGGATTTTCCAAGCATCCATGTGAATTCATCTTGAGTTGAGTCACTGATTGTACTCGCTCAGTGGGTTATTTTGTATGAGATGGATTGGCTAAGCACTGTTGTCAACTCAATGAAATCAATTAATTTATTGTTCACACCCGGTACACCATTTGGGACAGAGAGAGAGCACAAAGAGACGAGAAGAAAGACCCACGGGAAGGCACATAATAGCACAGGGAAAGAGGAGAAATCTAACAGGCACAGACTGGAGACAAAAGAAAAGACAGAAACATGGAGATTAAAGACAAATATTGATCAAAGATAGAAAAGGAACTGCAGACAAATGAGAACCTGTGATCAAAACCTGATGGAAAGGAGCATGGTGAGATGAGAAAAAAGGAGAGAGCAGGAAAAAATCCCAGGCTCACCGCTTCAGGATATCCCATGTGCGTTTGATTCTCTACTAGTCTCCAATCCAGCCATGTTCAAGAGAGAAGCAGCACACTAATCTCTCTACATCCCTTTGGGATAAAAGATTTTGTGCCTGGATATCTTATTATTCAGTGTCTTTTGTCTGCTTTGCTGTGACGCTCACCTTCCTTACGTGATCTTCAACCTGTTTTGCTGGTTGCAAGAAAGAATTTTCCCATATTTCTGTCACAAATTTCCTCTGTGTGTTAACTTTTACAAGCTAAACTCAGTCACTAGTCTATTTTCTGCAGAAATCCTGCTTCAAATAACTCTGAATAACTAATTGTGGAGGTACTACCAGATGGCAGCTATTTATGCCCTGGGCAGCTGAGGTGTGAGTACCTGCTCCCTAGGAGAGAGGCCTGAGAACTATGACACCAGGTTTGCAAAAATTAACCAGAACATGGAAAAGGTGAGTTTTGTTTCCAAAGAAATGAGCTGAAACCACACAGAAGAGGGCAGTAAACTTTCAACCCAGATGTTTGAGTCTGTATGCTGTCAGATGTAAACATGATTTGTGGGCCATTACTTCTGGCCAGAAAGAGGGTGATCCTGCAGGCTCACACCCTGAGGGTGATAGGACTCTCAGAATCCCTGGGCTACTATAGATAATTGCCTGTGATTTTGGCTGAGCTGGTGACAGCTGCACCCTGTGCAGTTGTTGCTGGCAGCTCCCAGGCTTCTGAGACATCGCCAGCCAGCACCCCCACACCGTTGGGCTGTGGAGGGGCAGTACCATACAGCTCCTGAGGCACTGCAGAGATATCCAATTTTCTTACGCTGTCTTCATATTGCTGGGCAACGGGAAAGCTGCAAGTTAGACATGATTGAGCGAGGCCATTTTGCTATAGAAGATGAAATTGTCCACTTTGTTTCAATAACTACTTTCCAAACAAAAATAAAATTATCCTCTTTTATGGTTTGCCAGCTAACATTTATTGGTCAAATAATTCTAAATCTAGAGTATCTTTGGTGTATTACTCATCAAACAGGCTGTCTAAAGCAGCCACATGGCTTTCCAAATATTTTAGGAAATCTGAAGCACTGCCACAAGACTAACGTTAGTTCACAGGAGACAGACTGGTTGATGTTGGTAGGGACCTCTGAAGCTTGCCTGGTCCAATGCACCTAAACCAGCTGCCCGACACCATGTCCGGACAGCAGCTGAGTATCTCCAAAGAGATACTGTGCTCAGTCATCCGCACAGTGAAAAAGTATTCCTGACTTCATTCAGAACCTCCTGTGTTTCCATTTGTGCCCACGGCCTGTGGTCCTGTCACTGGGCACCACCCAGAAGCGCCTGGTTCCATCCTGTCTGCACTCCCTTCAGGTGTTCAGATACACTGGGTAAGGTCCCCAGAGCCTTCTCTTCCCTCAGCTGAACAGCCACAGCTCCCTCAGCCTTTCCTCACAGCAGACACGCTCCAGTCCCTTCATCACCTTCACAGCCCATTGCCGGACTCTCTCCAGTGGTCCTGTGTCTCTCTTGCTGGGAGCACAGAACTGGACAGGGTGCTCCAGGCGTGCCTCACCAGTGCTGAGTAGAGGGGAAGGATCACCTCCATGGACCTGCTGACAACCCTTTCCCTGCTGCAGCCTGGGACACCATTCATCCCCTTTGCCTCAAAGGCACTTCACTGGCTCGCGTAGGTGTCCAGAACCACTGGATGCCAGAGGGGAAGTGCTGGCTTGGTCTGTGTGGGCTCAGACAGAACCATCTGCCTGTATTTGAAGACCCGTCAACTAACATCTTTCTCCTGAGGACACCTTGTGGCTTATATCCCACACTATTGGCAATATGCCACGTCATAGAACCTGGCTGAAGAGAAGTAACTGCGACATCAGGAGTCTGAAATCACCTTTATGCCAAGCATATATCCTCCTTTCATACCTAGTCCTGGTTCATACAGATGGGATCAGAATCAGGAGTTTTATTTTTAATGAAAATACATTTAAATGCCCAGATGTGCTTTTGTGAGATTATTTCTCCAGTGGTAGCATCCAAAATATTCTGTGCTTTGCTGGATATATTTTAAACCTTCATTATTGCAATTAATGGCTTTTATGTTAAGTATGATATTGGCACCTACTGGTTAAAGAAGTGTTAACACTGCACCACTGATGAGCCCTATAAATTGCCAAACATTTGGGAGATGTTACTGTAGCATCTGTTCTAGGGACGCATACCTCTAGCAGGGAGGCAGGGAAAATCTTTCCAAGATGTCCCAATGGCCATTATGAACCACTCTGAAGATGACAGTAGTTTTGTGACATAACCAAAGTACTCCTGCCATAACATGTTGTGAAGAAAACAGTTTCTGAACCCAGCACTGCTTTCTGCTGGCACCTGCAAGGTAGCTGCCTCTCATTAGGATGCTATGACACAAAGTTGCTGAGACAATTACTGAATTAGATAGACCTAGAGGACAAAACATTTAAAACTTCAAACCTTCTGCATCTGGGATAGAAGAAAAAGAGAAAATCTGCATAACGACTTCCAGCAAGACTGACCACACTGCCACCATCCTGACAGCAGCCAAGTGAAGGCGAGGACACTTCTCATCCCACGACAGTAAATCCCCAGTCTCTACACTCGGCTCCTCAAAGAAGCTCTCAGTTTAATATGCTTCAAAAGAACTACAAATTCATCCCCCGCTTTATCCCAGAAAGCCTTATGAGTTTTCTAACACTGGCAGACGCTAGTGATTATCTCAAATTTGTTTGTATCATTTCTTGATCACAAATGATACCAAAACAGAAAATATTTGCCTTCATAAATCAAAACTTTCATAGCTATCCTAGCAATGGGTTACAGTACATTAGGATCTCAATCTACAAGTCGCTGATGAAAGATGAACTATACAGTTAATGATTTAATCGGTACACTGTGTTAATTACAAATGAAACACAAATCAAGAGGAAAATGAAATATAGAAATAGCACATACAGGCCAAATCCTGCTTGCTTTATCCACTGTGCTATACCCGTTTAGATTCTACAGGACCAGCTGCATGAATGAGGTGAGCAGGATTTGATCCAACATGTATTATCCCTAATAAAAATACTTAGATACTCCTGCCTGTAGCATATATTACACTATTCTCATTATCATGAAGATTAACTCTGTATCAAAGGAACAATGTCAGAATTTTCTAATGGAATCTAGAATAGTTGCAAAACTCAATTTTTTGAAATGTTCTCATTTGGGCTGCCTCATTAATCCCTTTAACTGTGAAACTCCATTTTAATTGCAGACAGCACGCAGGCACCCAAGCGTCCAGACACACAGCCATTCCTCCCTGCACTGCAAACAGCACAGGCCCAAGCCTTGGTGCCAGCTGCAGGGAGAATGCCTTGGGGAAGCTGATGGGAGCGGACAGTCCCATGCCCAAGGTGCCAGCCAAGCACCTGGCCAGATCAGCTCCCTGGGCAATGCCGGTGTGGGAAAGTCATGCAGGCTTCCAGGCTTACGTTCTCCAAAGCGCCAGTAGCAGCTCCCACACATAGGACTGCATCAGAAGATCAACCCAAAGAAGGGAGTGAGGTTCATATTCGCACCTCCAGACAGCTTCAGAGAGCCATTCTGGCCTTACCCTGAAAATCAATCACTTTTGCTCTGTACCTTTGGCTGTGCAGAGCAGCACAGAGGGAGGGCAGTGCGCTCCAGCTCCAGATAAAATCATTTCAATAAGCCTTCAGATTTTCTTCATGGTGTCCGCATTTGTTTCACTTCTCACACAGTGTAAGGACTGGGAGAGGGGCATTTCCTGTTCCTTCACTGTTCTCTCTTGCCTCAGTCCTGCCCTTGGTGCTGTTTGGTATGTACCTTGCAGCTGGGTCACACACTGTGACCCCAAGCGCATTTTGCCAAATGCATCTGGCACTGCTTTGGGGTGGTAATATAAAGAGGGGAAACCTTGTTCAGAAGAAAGAAATCCCAGTGCTGATCAGCATTTAAGTGTGTCCCAGCCCAGGGGTCTTTTCCTGCCCGTATGTGCAGTGCGTACAAGGAAGCATCTCTGGCTGGTGGTCCTGTCATAAGCTTCCTACACCAGTGACACCAGCTCACCCGGGACACACACACAATATTTAAAAATTGTAATAAATTTGTAATCAAATTGTAATAAATAGATGAGGCTGAACAAGAACCGAAGAATCTTCACCTCAAACTCCAGCTGTTATGTGACAAGTCTCTTCAAGATTCAAATAAATAAATAATACCCTGCAAACACACACACACATGCACTTTCCTTCTCTGTCTTCCTTAATTATTGTCTTAAACTAGATCCAGAAATGGGTGAACACAGACCATGAACCTGTAATTCTAGATTAAAGTGTTTCTAAGAGAATTTAGGTATTTTTAATTATGCAAAATCTAACATCCCTAATGTAACTGGCATATCTTTGTATACATATATAGGTGTAAAATTAGGTGTGTGTGTATCTTGCCACAAGGATGCATTGGAAGTAATTAAACCCTTGATCATAACCAGTTCATCAGTCCGCAGGTGATGTACCATAAGTGATTGCTCCTGGAGGCAGCAATCAGCTGGTGCGATTGCTGGAATTATACATTCCCTCTGGCCTGATTGGATTTTATCAACAAGGAGGAGTGAAGTCAAAAAAGGTTTGGGCTGAAGTTTTTTATAGTATAAAACCTAACATTAGAAGTTTGCCACCTGGAAACGAGTGCCTTTCCCTTGAAACACCCTCCTGACGACTGCACAGCTGTCCCAGAAGCCATGGCTATGTTCAGAGCAGCGGCTGGGACCACAGTATATTCCTAGCCAAAGATGAAATCAAAAGGTTTTTTCCCATCCCCACAAAAACATATGCAACTCTCCAGCATATGAAACTGTTTTCCCATACGCAGAGCAACGTTCCATAAACCTGTACAGGGACTGAAATAACATGCTCATATTTAAAGCACCGGAGCTAGCTGCTCACATCGGCTGGGCAATCTGTCAGCACAAGGTACGAATTATATTTGAAACTATTATTTTTCAGACCATCCGTTCCCTTGATAGCAAACTGAGGAAGCTATGTATACTGAATTTAGATCACCTATGACAATGGAACAGTATGCTTGAGTTTTAATAAGAAACCTAACTGTTAAGTATACTATCCTTTTATCTGTTTCTCTCTATTTTGTCACAGAATTAGTTTTGTTTAATCAAATGATAAAGCCATAAATAAGCTGTGACACATATTACCCATAAAAAAGAAACACAATCCATAAAAATCAAAAGCTCTCTAAAATAGTCTAACATTTATTCTCAGGTCACGTCCTTTCTTTCCAAGTTTTTGGAAAAAATATATTTCTTGATAACATCTATTTTTTTTTAACTAGTAGTGCTACATTCCAAAACATCTTTAATGGAAAAAAAAGATAGCTCCAAAGAATATCAGCATTCAGAATTAATTTCAAATTGATGTTTAATAGCAGCACTCAGACTGGGTTTTACTATTTCTCATGAAAATTCTGTTGAGCGCAAGACAAGCGACAGCCGTTTCAGCTTCACTTGGGCAACAGGATTACGTCCCAAGTGTAAAAAGTGAAGCAGAAGACTGTTTGCTTTGCCTTTCATGACTGTGCATCAAAATCCTACGATAGTCACTGAATGCTGTTACACCCAGAAGCTGTGCCAAGCCCAAATGCAGCCCAATTGCTTACCACAGCTTTTCCAACTGGGAAAAGCACTGAGATGCTGCAGTGTCCAGTCCACACAGGTAGGAGGTTTTTGAAAGGGAAAACTTTCCTTTTTGGAGTGGAAAAGGTTTGATAAGGACACAGACAGCAGTATGGCAAAGGAGAGGTAACTGCAGAGCTCGCTTCGCTGCAGGAGGAGTAGTACAGGAGCCAGCAGGTCACGCGTGGTGCCGCACACCTCTGCTGCGCTGCCGAGCACTGACACTGGCTTCCAGGTCAGACCTTTGTACCAGCCTCGCTCCCCTGATGGATTTCCTTCTATATGCTACTACAGGCACATGAAAATAATGTCTAACTACACTGCATCACTTCAGATGAGGCAATAATTATTTATAGAAATTAAAAGATTGTTCCCCCTCCGTGTGCACACAACTGTACTCTTCTACTCCAGCACTTCCTTCTCCTCCCTTTCTTTGGCTTTGTTTCTGTCCTTATAGCCTAGATGAAACTTTTAGATGTTTGGGATGCATTGCTTTTAGAACATAATACACATTTAGATGCTTTAGCATAACAAACAGCAACAAAAAGATCTTGACATATGTAATCATCAAAAGAGACCTTTGAAAATACCACAGATGCACCAATGAGTGGTTGAAGGGTCATTCCTGCTAATTTGATTATCCTGACACTGGAAATCTCCTTGCACTTCAAAGTAGCAATGACAGTGTACTCAAGCTGTTGGACAGGAGCAAATTCATAGCACTAACCCAATAACGTGAGAGCCAGCTTAACCGAGATGTCCAGCGCTGACCTGAAGCACTGTGGAAGCGCTGGGAAGGAGGGCGATGGCTGGTTGGAGGTAAGCAGGTAACTTAGTGCAAAAGACAGCTATGCTGCTATCTGAAAACCCCTCCATTTGGAGGTATGACATGATTCTGCTTCTAGTGCAGAATTATAGGAATCCAGGTAAAAACACAGGATAGTGGCTATTATAAACAGAAACCCCACTATTTCAGAAGGGACTTTTGCAGCACCATTCATCCTCTTGAGGAAAGGTATTTATTAGCATTATAGGCAGGTACTCCAAGCCAAATTAAGGAACTGAGAGAAATATGTTATCTTTGGGCAAGGATTCTCCAAGGCCTGCATTTTTAAGTTAGCAAGCTGAAGTGTGTATCACAAGTGGTTCTCCTGGGTTTCTTCGGAAATAACCAGACATCAAACGTAACATTTTCATTCCCACAGAGACACTACAGTTCTTTGGAAAAATAGTATGAAGTTCCCACATAATTTGGGTGTATTTGAAAGGTGTGAGGCATAAGAATAAAGCCTGAGAGAAAAACAAGAAGCAAACCAGAAAGTAGCCAGAGCCTTTTACTGTGTCCTTCTTTAAGTACAAACTGGAGACAAGTCACAGCTAGTTTTAGTAAACCTTTACTAGATATCTAATTTTCCCATCTAACATTAGATAGGATTTTATGAATCCAGAAGAAAAACCAGACAGGGATATAAAAGGAGAAAAAAGAAGGAATCGACATAGCCTCTGCCTGAGTTGGGACTAGGAGAAGGTACTTGCAGTCTTCTTTTTATCTCCTTTACCATAAACATTGCTGCTACAACAGATTTGGTCTTTGGGTATCTTCATATTTGCTCCATGTAACTTGAAGCGTGGATCTAAACAGATTCACATGGGTTTACTTATTCTGAATTTCTCATCCACCTAGAAGACTTCAGGCACCACAAGGCAAAGGGTGCCTACAGCCCAAAGCGACACCAGCTGGGTGAGAGAATGATGCGTTTGTTCCCCAGATTATACCAGCTACTGTTGGCTCAGTGATTTAGGCCTTTATTCCACCAAGTACAACTGCTTCACAGAGAACGCTAAGATCATTCAGGCATTGGAAGGCTGCTACGAGGTCCCCATAAGTCTTTTCTTCCTCCAGCCAAACAGGCCCAGTTCCTTTGTGGTATCGCCACAAATGAACTCCAGCTCCTTTGCCATCTGGGGTGCCACTGGGTTCACTCACATGTACCCACATCTTCCTTGTACTGAGGACCCAAAACCAGAAGGAGCTGCAAAGGGGGCCGTGTTTGTAAGTTAATGCTATTAACTCCAGAGATCTTCAGACTTACTGGGCTTAAGTTTATGGAACAAGATGTCACAGTGAGCAATACCCAGTGGATCAGGTCACAGGCAACATGTATCAAAAACAGAGGACAGGACTACAGCTGGATTCATAACACAAAGCCCAGGAAGCAAAATACGGAATATTGGGTCATGATGGGATCTAGAAAAAAAGAGAAAGAAGAAAAAAAAAAAGAAAAAAAAGGACTACAGACATTTCTTCCAGCTCTGATATCTGCTGCTTGTTTTAATATGCCAATTGACAAATGATTAATCCCATCTATTAGCATACAAATGCCTTTTTCACTGACAAGCTTCCTTAGTGATCATTTCACATGTGATGTACCTGTACCATCAAGGAGAGGAGCTGAACGGTCTTTTATTCTCTTAATGGAAGCTGGCAGTCCAGCAATCATTTCGTATTGCACATCGGTCCTGTCACAGCACACTGTTCATAGCAGCATTTATATCCTAAATATTAATATACTTTTATGGGTTGGATTATTATTGGGTATTCTTAAGAGAATTCCCCCCAGTTTCATTGGGGAGTGACTGACAATAACACTTTGTTTCTGTTCTTTTTTAGTTTCCTTGCTTTTTAATTGCCACAAACTGTCAAGTAGTTCAGCTTTCCAGGCTCCAAAGGGCACCTGGATTTCTGGACCTCACATTTACAAACTTATGCACAACTGATTTCAGCTATGGCTGGAAAAAAAAAGCCATTTTGGTCCCAGACCAACCTTTCCATTCGGAAATCAGCTGTGGAAGAACCACCAGCATGCAGTGACAGCATGTTCCACTTTAAGATCTCGGAGCACCTTGCAAAAAGCCATTTACCATTCCTGTAAGGGAAACTGCGTAGCCTGTCCTCCGCCTACAGACAGGAGTAGCCACGACTACATAGGGGAGAGGGCTAAGTTCTTCTCATCTTTAGGCAGGTACTTGGGGCTCTGCCAACCAAGCACCTCTTGACTGCTGACTTCCTGGATCCCCTCACATCACTGCTCTTTCCCATGAGTATATGGGGAGTGTTATGCTCAGGCCAATGCATGATGCATGGGTACGGATTTCATATTTCTAAAGTTTGGAGGTATTCAGATGAGATTGATTTAGGCTATAGGTATCAAAAGTAGATCTGTTTCTGCTGAATTTCCCTTTGAACGTGCTCAGTTGTGTCCTGTAGGATGTTAATTAACATGGCAAGGTACCGAGATGCTAAATTATTTTCAAGTATTTTGAATTCAGGATGTTTGCCTTCCTGAGCGATAAGCAGCATAAGCTATATTCAGCAAAACCTGTGAACTGCTGTTTGAAGTGGTATCCTTTTTAAGACCACTTCAACAGCATAGCAGAATCAGGACATTTTTGTGGGAGTGGGAGGAGGAGAGATCCCATATGAAAGAGAAAATATTCTCACTCTCTTGAAACTCAAGCACGAGTGAACCAGGAAAAAAGACAAATATTTAAATTAAGTTTCTGAAATGTATAATGTATTTGGAAGAGCAGACTTAAAAGCTAACACTGATGAAGGGGGTAAGATGACATTAACTTTCTGGATTTATAACAGCTTGTGAAAATTCAAGCTCAGAGAGATCAGAAAGGAAAAACAACAAAGTGCATCAAGAAGATGGGTCAATTAAAAAAACAGGAGAGCTTTATGGAATTAGTGAAGGCAGCCACGCACTGTTCCCTTTTTGGAAGCACTCCAATTCTTTAAATCAGATTAGGGTCAGTCCTAATTGTTTCAAGCACAAAGATACGTGGTATTTATTTGCTGGGTGCCTTCTCTTCTGACTGATTAGTTTTATGAAGATTAGCTGCCAGTAGTTTTTGAAATGGCTAATGTAAGGTAATTACTTCACAGTGTGCTGCAGTTTGCACTGCCCAGAAGATGAGGTTACTCATCTCATCTGAGAGAAGGATTATAGAAGACACTACAGTCAAAGCAGCAGAAAGTTAGCAGAGTTCCTCCCAAAAAAATCCTGCAAAATTTGATTCAGCTTTTTCAAAATATACGTTATAAATAGAATATGAAGATTGGTATGGCCTGTACTATGACAGGAAACACTTAAAAAGACAGTACAAAGTGCTTCCAGAAGGGTTTCCTTAAAAATAGTGTGGCATCTCTCACAATCGTCATTCTCTGCGGTATTATGTTTAATCCTTTTGTGATGTTCACAGAGAAAGAACAGTGCTGCACCCAGTAAGAAAGGATTGCTTTTAAGGAAAACTTACAGCATGGTTTATAAAAGTTTCTTCTGAAAGCAGTCTCAAGAAAAAACAGCCTGGAGCCAGAAATATGCTAACTAGGGCATTCAACAGAGATTCTAATCATAAAGCCATAATAAAGATGAGCGGGAGAAATTATGATTTTCCACAGACCTACATGATATCCTGGTTCCCAGTTTCAGAAGATAAGGGGCAATTAAGCAGAATTTGAGAGGAAGAAGCAGGACTTCTCCTCTGAGGCTAAACAAAGGGCCAATTGCAAAGACTAGCTCCTTCAGATACGTCCAACCACTACTTCTGGTAACGGGCAATGAAAATCCCCTATAAATTCTTCAAGGCAGATCACTGCTGGAGAAGTTAAGGCAGCTGAGTAGCTACCCTAGCAATCTGCTAAGCATCCTTGAGCCAGGAATGACAATGCTTATGTTAAATATGCTGTTAATATGTTCTCTATTTTCTTTCTCTA
The DNA here is from genome assembly GCA_013400835.1 of Zapornia atra. Taxonomy (NCBI): domain Eukaryota; kingdom Metazoa; phylum Chordata; class Aves; order Gruiformes; family Rallidae; genus Zapornia; species Zapornia atra. The sequence continues at coordinate 97,199 of VZTU01007467.1, read as the reverse complement.
TGTGCGTTCTGTTATTGAAACCAAAAGGTTCCTGATGCGTCTCCCAAGTGAAGCTGGGGTTTGGTTACCCTCAGAACTGTACATACCATGCAAACTCAGGGTACCACAAAGCCTGTAGAGTGCTCCTGTTCTGGCATGACCTGGCCATCATAGTAAACCAGAGCAGAAGCCTTGTAATATGTTTTGAGAGAAAACTTTTTCCATAAATTTAATCTCAATCCCTATTTTATTATGCACAAAACTTTTGGTTCCTCTTACATAAAACCCATCACACAATATGTGTCAACATACAGTGACTCAGTTAATGGGTAGGTGGGAATATGTGACAGGTGAAATTTGTTAATGGAAAACTTAATGAGAGTATCAAACAAAATACCTATTAGCATTAGGAAGGACTGAAATATTTTTTAAATTATTACTAAAAAAACAAGCAACATATTTAAATGTGAGATGATGAGTGAATAAGAGAGTATTAAAAGTTACTTCACCATAGAAACATACGATGTCATCAATACACAGGAATATTGTGGTTGCCTTAAGCTATACCCAGCTACCAGTCTTCAGGCTGCTATAAATAAGGTTTGCTAAAGTTCTTGGATTGGAAGATAAAATGAACAGAGTTTTTAATCTCAGGAGAAACCATGGTTAAACATTATAATTACTGAGACCAGCTATTTTAATATTGTGTTAATTTCAATGACCTTATTCATCAAAAGACTTATGAAAAGGATGACTAAAGCCTAAATGGAGAGAGTAAAATGTATTCTGCTTAAACAACAAAGGATTTCAGGAATTCACGGCTCATGTTTAAAACTCAACACGCAAAGTAATCTGACTCATAACTCTCTTCTCTGTAATGTTAGAAATCTAGGGAGATACTAAAAATTGTTAGGCAATGTTAGGGAGAGCAAAGGATTTAATTAAACTGGGGTATAATCCTTTTAAGGAATTTGAAAGCTAGAGCTGTGGCACTATGCAGAGTAATTTGACTGGTTTGCTTCACTTCCCTTTTTTGAGTCGAAATATCATTACATTAAACACTAATAACTTTAAATATCCACCTGCCAAATTATCCTCAAGAATCTCATTATCTCATGTGTCAACTATTGCCAGATCTTCTTCTCTGGCCTACTCATATCCATCCAGATTACTGCTACAAAACCAGGTCGCTTACCAGCAGCTAGCCCACAAGCATGCACCGTGGAGAAAGGAAAAAGGCATCTCTGCTTGGCGTGATGGATCCGCGCGGGACGTCCCGCTGCGGACGCGGATGGCATGGCACACCGTGTCTGCCACCTGGAGTCCACCTGCTTGTCCTTTATGGTCCTGAGGAATGCCAGGAGCACTGCGTATGTCTGAGCACAGGCAGATACACAGCAGGTCCAATACCACTTTCAGATCTACCTGACAAGGACGACGCTGTCTCATACTGCCATTGAGGGCCTGACAGCTGAATGCACACAGATTCTTGTCTGCAGAGGAAAGTGTGGTTTTCTCAAGCAGATCAGACAAGTGTGACTACTGGTCAGAGGGGTGAGTGTGCATTAGGAAAGGCATGCCTTAAAATGTGTAGCTTTCAGAGAAGTTACTTTTTTCTACTGCAACTATGACTTTTAAGAGAAAGGAGAGGAAGTGAAACAACCAAATATTCTCAAGAAAAAGAAAAAAATACTGCAGAGACAGACTAAGCACTTCAAGTGTCAGTGCTGACCTAGAATGCGGTGGAAGGAAAAAAAAATTAAAATTATGGACTGCTAAATTTTCACCATCTTTTCAATTTATTATTTTTTTTTAATTCTGTGGTTTTTAAGGTCATTCACAGCCTCTTAGCAGCATCACTTTCTACTGACAGAAGAGGTAACCATGGTGCTCACCTCAAAATCTCACTGATTATATTTTCAAATGAACTACTGTCACCTCTCTAAAGTTGTCTTCATACCCAGAAAGATCCTCATGAGCACCTGCAGTCTTGATACTCCCTTAAACTTCTCAAAACAGCTCTTTCCCATGGAAAAAAATACTTGGAGATAACTTGGAAATAGTTGTGCTTCTCACCGCTAGAAAAACTCAGGCCTATAGAAATGAACATTAGCGATGATGGCTCCATGGAATTTTGAAGGTAGAAGTGGACAACCTCTGCCTATATTGCATGATGGGCAATAAGCATAATCCAGCTCTAGTCAGAAGAACGATGGCTACGTTACCAAGGGGCTGAGCTTCTCAGCAGGGCCTGCACCAACAAATGTGGCCTCTTGTTTGGAGCTGGCAAGCAGACAGTTCAGTTCTACTAACTGCGATGCAACAACACTCAGTGGTCTCAAATCAAAGGTGGGTCCTTGTGATACTTAGATGTCACAGAAAAGGCCTAGAAGAGGCTTATTTATTTAAAAAAACAAAACAAACAGGAAGTGAGAAGAGAGGCTAAAAACCTGAGCTTTTGCCACCACAGTCATAGAACTGCAGCTGGACTCCAAGTGTCTTACAGCCTAAGAAAAAAAAAAAAGTGACCCAGTAAGTCAGCCTTTTCTGTGGATGTACATCACAAGAGCCCCTCATCACACTTTTAAAAGAAAGACTTCCTAACTTCACTAACTGGTTTATATTGTTACTCCACATCCAGCCTCAAATCTAACCTAATCCTATCCTAGGTATAAGCAATGAAAAGCACAAACTATACGTACCCAGAAAAGAAACCTAACAACTCCCCAAAAGGAAGATCCAGTAACTCTGCTGATGTTCCAGCTGTGTTCTGCCAAGTCACTGAAAGAACATTTTAAAAGCTCCAGGTAAGCACTTAATAGGTACATTTAGAAATTTTTTACTGCCAATCTGAGTCATGTGTTTGGTTGTCCTCAATTACAAATCAGGAAAGCTTCAGCAACTGAAACAGCTGAGAATACAACATAATCCCTTTATAATTTTCTACTATCTCAGTAAGAAAAGGACAGTTACTTAAGTCATAATGACAAAGTAGGATATTTTTAATGATTACATATTAAATACTTCTTAAGAAAATATGAGTGAAATCTGCATTACTGGAAACCTGTTTTTCTCAGTATGGACACTGATGATGAAACATTGCCTCTTCCCATCACTGCTCTTCTCTCATCTGCAGAGGATAATTATGGGATTTTCACTTAAAACTCTGCCAATTTGATCCTTTGCTCTCCATTGATAGTGCCAGTAAACAGGAGGCTCATCAACTACAAATGGGACTGAAATTGTGTGGCCACATAAGGCACTGTGCAGTCAAGGCCAGGAAACCCCAACTTTTCTTACTCCATTAGGAGTCCAGATCACAAAGGAAAAGTGAGATTTGAGTGGCCTTCAAAGTTACAGCTACCTCTACAATGCCCTTACATTCTTACTTCCCACAGTCCTTTTAAACACAGACTTCTCAGAAAAAGAGAATTTTGTCCTTTTTTTGACATTTTTAAAAGCCTTTTCAAACACAGAAAAGATTCTGTCCTTGGGTATGAACTTTTAGATAATGACAATGGGGTTTTATTCCACAAAGGGAAAAAATAAATGATACTGCAAGAGCGGATTTACTATTGAGCAGCAAGTTCTCTCACCTCTAGTGCAACCAGCAGGCATAGCACATCCTGCCCTAGCACGTAAAACAGACTCACACGAGCATTTGCTTGCATCTCTGTTCAGCCCAGGCCACCGTCCTGTCCCAGAGACAAGCCACAAAGGCAGTCTGTCAAAGGCACAAGTACAAGCATTTCACCAAGACGTGCACAACAGCTGCACAGCCTGTCAGGTGAAACACAGCCGATGACTGCAGTGACGTGCCACTGACTGCACAGAGCAGATGGAGTATGAGACACTTGCTCAAAGTAAGACCCAGCTGCTCTGAGCGGGGGGAAGGTGCCGGCAGCACAAACACGAACACGTCACTGCGATAAAAACTGCCAGCACATTTGAGGAGTTCATTAAAATGTGGAGATGTTCTCCCTAAACCAACTTTCCTAAAACCTTTGCCACTTCCTGAGTGAACGAACAAACAGCTTGATCTAAAATTTGGCAGAATCATAAAGAAACTTAAAAACATGATGCACGTTACAGTCTCATGTCCAGGGGCTCAACAAGCACAGCGGTTTCTCTAACACCAGATTCACTGCCAGCCCTCACTCTATCTGCTGTTACTCGAGATACTACCTTCTTGTCTCTACACCTTAACTCTATGGATAAATAACTGCCTTATAATAGCACTTTGTGATGCTCCTGCCCAGAAAAGGGGTGATCCTTTCAGGTGTATAGCCAGCTCCCTGCTCCTGAGGAAGAAGGTACGTTTTGATCCCCTGCAGCCTCATTTCAGGAGAGGTCCTGCTAGTGCTGTGCACCACAGCAGCAGTTCATGGCAGCCAGGTCAGAGCAAGGAACGTATCTAAGAAATGAGGGAAATCAAGTGGTATGAATTTTCCCAAGGGGCTTCCCCTTTGCCTTGGGGAGACAAGGCATCCTATTGATCAGGACATGGCTTGGGAAAGTATTCTGAGACAGCTGTCCTGTCCTTAAGCAGGAAGGCTTGTGTGCTTTCAAACACCTGTTTAACTCCTTGCATACAGTTTATTTAGCTATTGTGTGCCAGAAAGGATCTGCTTGACTTTCTGAGTGTTATGCTGAATGAAAGGGAGACGTGCAGGAAGGAGGAGAGGCTCATGTTGTCATGTGTTGCCAGGGGCCGGTTTAGTTTTGAAAGGCTCACAACACTGTACCATTTTTTATGTTAAATGGAACTGCTTTATTTTAGACCCTCAGAAGAACTTAAATCAGAAGATGACATTTCTCTAGGCTAATGTACTAACCTCCAAAGTATTAGCCTCCTGAAGTCAAGCACTAGCTACTTTCCCACAGCTGAAAAGAGTATGCCTTTAGGTTCATCCAGAGCTAGATGTCCAACAAATTCATTGCTGTCAGTCAAGCATGAGCCACATGCAGCCTTTGGCTTCCAGAGGAAATAAACTCTCCTACAATTCCCAAGGAAACCCAAGAGTCACTCACTAGAACTACTCAAGGGGAGCACCCCTCCTGGGCTTCCCATTCCACAAGCCGAATTCTTTCTTGGCCCCAGCTTGTCCCACAATGAGTTTAGGTGTAGGAGGGAGACAATCAGCACTATTTTCTAATCATACCATTACTTTTCTCAATGCTTATTTTAAATTAAGGTTATTTATGCCACAAACGTGCTGACGTTTTAGCTGGTCTACTGAAAGATCTATATGGAAAAAGGGATCTGATAAGATTAGGCAGCATGGTAGGAATAGAAGAATCTTGCTGTTCATCTCATTTTTACTTTAATTTTTCAGGGAACTGCTCACCTCTCTCTTTGCTTTGCTGATGAGGCATGGGGTATTATAGGAAATACCACGTTCCATGCCAGAAAAGCAATTGCATTTTCAAAAGGTAGAACAGTTGGGCTAATTAGAGTGGCTCAGATACTTTGATCAGAGATAAATTAATGCTTTGTAGAAGATCCTGCTCTTAGTTAACTTCTTTTGCTACACTCCCTCACTAATGCTTTATAATTCCACATGGGAGGGAAAGGGGGAGGAAGATGAAAGGAAATTTTTTTTCATCAACTTGCTGCAAATTTGAGAATAGTTGGCTAAATGTTTGTTTGGCTTTATAAGAATATACAATGATTTTGCCTTATTAACAACCTGTTTTATTTATATCCCAGTTTATTAAACCATTGCACTGTATATAGAGCAGGTGAACCACAATGCATGAGGTATTTTATGCCCCATTCTACATTTGTTATTATTTTCTCATTGCAGTGCAGGCAGTAGGGACCACACCTCTGTTGGGAGCATGACAAATAGTGGTAGTCATCACCTGCAGAAGTCAGTACTCACTCCAGCTACATTTCACATACAGGCAATTCCATGAAGTTTCATGGGACAATTCTGTGCCTAAGGAAGCGTGTTAGCTGTGTAAGCTTTCAGGCACCTTCAGCCTCCACATGCTCTGCATTGCAGTGGGCTTGCTCAGGTTCCCAATGTGAAATGATTTAGGAAAGGCTGAAGAATTTCATGGCAGAGAAAGAAGAAATCATTTCAGCCTTACTCCAAAAGCACATTAGATTACATTTATATAGTGGCAGCTTTTGTGATAATGAAAAAACAAGAAAATGCATGTGACTAGTTATGAATTTAGCAAAAGGCTTAAAAACTGGAAGTCAGGAACATTCCCTTCTCCCCATGTCATATTTAGCTGGTTTTGAGTCTATCAGAGCATCCTGGTTCACATTTCTGCCATTCCCTCATTTACATCAGTCAATTCTCACTGAATACCAAGGAAAACACTGTCTGAACTGCAATGATATAGTAACACCACTGACAAAATTAGAACCTGAGGTCTACCTAAAAGATTAAACACATAATTTCCAGGGGCGCTTCAGACAGTATGTCTGCTCCTTAGAGATCCCAGATTTGGTTCGTTTTCATTTAACTCAATCCCTAGTGGTAGAAGACAGAGCTCCAGCATTTCTGAACATCACGTTCCCTTTATAGCCAAGTGCTTCCTAAATGTCTGAACTTTCCAGTCAGATCATGATATTGGGGCTGACAGCACACAAATGCTCCTTACTGACAAAGGCAGACCCCGCCAAGAAATCCTGCCTCTCAGAACAGATGTGACAGCCCCACTGACAAATTTCAGACCACTGCACAGTCACAGTGAGAACAAATTTACATTCATCATAACTTAAATAATTTTTAAATTATACAAAAGTAATTTGTCTGTTTTCTGAAAAGGAAAGAAGGTGTCCATCTGGAATTGTAGGCTCCAATACTTGTTGGGCATATATATATAAAATATATAAAGGCAGAAGTAGTTACACAGATCTGATGCTAATGTAATGGGTACTAGCACAATAGGTACTTAGATACAGAAGACAACTGATATGCAAAGAAAAAAATACAGTTGAAACATATACATAAGACTTGCAATTGAACAGTCACAGACAGCTCACAAGCTGCAGTCACCTCAGGCAGTTGCAAATGGGCTGAAGCATGAGGCAGAAAGGAGGACCAGCAGAGACCCAACTCCCATCTCTTAACAGATGGCTCAGATCTGTTAGTAATTTTGATCCACCTTCATCACTGTGTCAAGCAGACTCCAGTTACTCACACACTACAAAATCCGCAGTGTGCTTTTCCTCACACTCCCTATTTCCTCACTTCCATGTCAAAGCCATTATGTTTTTTGAGTTTTTTACTTTCCTTCTAGCATTGGGATTCCTGTATTTTCTTAACCTGGCATATTAATGTGCAGGGACCACAGCGAGCTTTTTTCATAAGAGATAAGGCTTAATTCCACAGACAGTATATATTACTGTACAGCTGAGCAGAGAGGCCACACAGCAGGGATGCCACAATTCAGAAAAATTCACTGCATTATAAGTAAATCAGTCACCAACACACCCAGCTGTTATTGTCACTAGATTTAATAAAGCAGCTTGCTGTAATTTCCATTGTCATGCCTTTAGCACTCCGTAGTTTACCTTGTCTAAACTAGGTGGAAATGTGTTATCTGAGGTTAAGAGCTACAGAATGATAGAATCACAGCTGTGGTTGGCAGGGACCTCTAGAAGCTCATCTGGTCCAACCCACCTGCTCAAGCAGGACCACCTACAGCCAGTTTCCTGGGATAGTGTCTGACAGCTTTCCAGTATCTCCAAGGAGAAGACTCCACCACCTCCCTAGGCCACTTGTGCCAGCTCCCAGGCACACTCACAGTAAACACATTTCCTGCTGTTGACCTTTGAAGGTCTTTTCCAACCCAAACCATTCTATGATTTTATGATGCTCATTCAGAACCTCCTGTGTTTCCATTTGTGCCCTCGGCCTGTGGTCCTGTCACTGGGCACCACCCAGAAGCGCCTGGCTCCATCCTCTCTGCACTCCCTTCAGGTGTTCAGATACACTGGGTAAGGTCCCCAGAGCCTTCTCTTCCCTCAGCTGAACAGCCACAGCTCCCTCAGCCTTTCCTCACAGCAGACACGCTCCAGTCCCTTCATCACCTTCACAGCCCATTGCCGGACTCTCTCCAGTGGTCCTGTGTCTCTCTTGCTGGGAGCACAGAACTGGACAGGGTGCTCCAGGTTTGGCCCAGATAGTCATCTAGATGCAAATCCAAGTTCATAGCAAATAATATCAGAAAAGCTTGTGTACGTTAAGACTGACTAAATGTTGTAGCCTATGGCAGGCATTCCTGAAGAGCTATGGAAGTACTGAGTGTCTACTGGCTCCATCACGGTGCATCTGGATCCATACTTCTGCTGCCCAGCCTCAGAGTGGCCCAGAAGCAGCACCGCAGCATCTGACTCACACAAACACTACTATCTCTGCACACACTCGGACCTGCTTCCTGGCAAGGTTCTGCATGGTAACTCCTCACAGAGGGCCATGCTGTCTGCTAGCCAGACCTTGTGGTCTTTGAGCAGCAGTGATTCAATTAAAGTTCACAGCACTCAGTATGGCTTATAACACTGGAGATTTCAAGTCCTGGGCGCTTGCTGTTTAGCTGTAGTTAAACACACTTGACAGGCTGTAGCACAGCGGTAGTTTCTGGCAGTGCCCAGCAACGCAAGGAGCTGATGCAAAAGTCATTTTCTTCCGTTCTGTCAGCCACACTAATCATCTCCTTCCAGTTGTGATGCAGTGCCACAGGCTGCTTTTCAAAGCCTACTCCGACACAACGGCAACAAGACCCCTCGCGCAGAGCCCCTGGAGCCTACCCACTTCTCTATTCTCCCACTGCAGAGAAGCTGCAAGATGGACCAAGCAGGGCGCACCCCATGCACTGAGGTGATGCAAACTCAGGTCGTGCCCAGAATGCAGGAATGGTTATACACCAAAATGGCTTTTTCTCCAGTTACAAGTAAAAAATAGACATGAAATAGTACTCAATCCTCTAGCTCACCTATAAAGATACTGCATTTATATATAATAGCCATATACCACAATTAGACGTTACAAGCCATACTTCAGTTTCTTATAAGATTAGGTTCTCATTAAGAACCAACCCATCAGATTCCTTGCAACTGCTGACCAGGATGGTTTAGAGGATCCTAGACAGAGTCTGCTAGTGTCTTTTACAAAGGCATTGATTTCTGCTGTAAACTCCCCCACGCAACACCCTCTCAAACTGCATGTGCATTTTTGCTCTTTTACATCACACAGCAGCTAATAGTTTCCTTCTGATCAGCAGGAAAACTTTGCACAGTGATAGACTTTTGACTCGTGATTGTAATTGCTGAGTCTTCAGCAGACTTTCCTGATCTCACCTGCCATATTTTTATACTTTCATCCTATTCCTATCATTGCAAACACCAGTATCATCCATTCTTTCCTGTTTTATATTGTAATGCCTCTCCAAATTTATGTTATCTTCAGGTCTGAGTTATAAGCAAATTAATTAGCACATTTGTACTTGTTATGCCAAGTTCACAATAAAAGTTTCCTGGGAGTGCATCAGCTTGGCACCTTCTCTCCTCCACCCCAAACTACCATTACATATTGCTCACTAGCTGCCACTGACCTTTGAATTTTTACATGAAGATGTGCACAGATCATTAGTTCTGCACCCAAATTAATACTTTTCTATTTGACATTATATTTCCAAAATCCAGATTGATTATATTCTCAGTTTCTTCTCAAAAGTAATACCTTAAGATCACCTGATTTATCACTGGTAAAGGAACAGCATGTCACTATTCCACTTTTCATTAACACTGTTATTTATTTCCTCCAACTGATAAAAAAAAAAACCCTAAAACTTAAGTTTTATTGAGAGTAGAGTCAAGAGCACATGAGTCCTGGCTCACTTTCCTCCACTACTGATTTTTTTCAGAGCTTCTGCTTTTGTTACACAAAATCTACCCTTTTACATTTCTGTTTAATATAAGCAGATTTTAACTAGTGGTTTCCTGGTCTATTGTTTCTTACACAATAAGCAACCCTATAAACATTCTCATTAATAACCCAGAGCACAGCTAAAATAGAAAGTCTCTCACAGATTCCACGATCACTTCATGAAGAGCTGTGTCACCTATCCCACTCCAGAATATCTAGACACTACTCTTGGTAGCAAAAATTGTTCTGCAGTCTACATTTAGGAAATCAGAGTTTTCCATAAAGTATACTAATCCCAGTAGCATAAGTCAATGTTTTATCTGTCACGCCATCATGTTATAACATACTAAAAATACAAAAGGATTACAGTTATTAAAACCTCACATCTCTGAAATGAGTGACCAAATCAGAAATACAGAAGGAAGTGCCCCACAATACTTTTCTAGTAACAAGTTTTCAGTCCTGGCCTGTTCTCACCATGAGTGAGTAAAATACAATAGTCTGCTCTACTAGCTCTGTCAGTCTGGGTAACAGGATGAGATTTTTATATTAGCTCTCCTAAGTCCTGTGATCATGTGTCCAGCTTCTGGTGATGAGCAGAGGTGCTTAGGTGTCATTCCCAGCCCTCAGGGTGTGTCTGTGTGCCTGGCTGCCTCTACCTACTCAGCATGGGGGAGAGGGACTGAAGAAATACATATTCTAGCCATGCAAATTATAAACACTGCCAGGAAACCAACGTATCAAAGTACTGGGCACCATTTCTCACCACACCAAACCTATTTCCCCCTCCTTTCATGCATGACTTCCCTTCAACCCCTTGACTGGCACAAGTGATGGCAGGACAGAAGAGTGCAATCCAGCTGCATGAAGCGGATACAAGGCCTGGAGAACTCAGCTCCTGCCATCACTAACTAGAGGCTTCTTGCTTGTGTGACTGCAAACATTTCTTTTGAATTCCCATAAGTATTTGGGGGAACAAACAAACAAAAACAAAACCAGAAACACTTGCAAAGCAGGGGATGTCTGAAAACATATAACCAGACTTGGAATGGCATTTAAGTGTCACCATATGTTTTTCTAATGGTCTTCTCAACACATTTCATTTATGTTTTTATCCTCTTATGATAAATACTTTTTAGTTCTGGAAAGCTCAGTTTCTGGTCCACAAGATAAGAAGAAGGTTTAGAACCACTCAACTCAGTGTTAAGGATCCTCAGTGGTTTCTATACAGCTTATTACAAATGTTACAGACATTTTTGCTTGTAGATATATACCCTGCTTTTCCTATGAAAGCTCCTCACATTATACCAGCCCAGCTATACAAAGTATTTGTAAAGTACTGGCTAACTCTGACAGGTTTTGTAGTGAGTTTGCAGGTCTGACAGAACCTGGAGAACATTCTTGAGTTCTCCAACTGAGCAAATACTTAATAATTTATACATTCCCTTGAATCCTTTACCTCGAAGAATCTCTTGAATCAATCCCATTTGAAAAGTTTTTTCATGATTTAACTCATTTTTTAACTCGCTGTCTTTTTTTCCAGAAGTAAAACCCATGAGCATTCTCTCTCCCATCGGTTTATAACATGTTAGCAGAGGTATTTTCCCCAAAATATATATAAAGTTAAATTTGAAGGGGGCAAAACTGAAAAAAGTGCCCTTAAATTGCTTACAAATCCCATGAAATGTGCAGATTGAACTTCTCTATGAGTTTACATTTCTTTGCCTTCTCAGAAGGGGTTAAAACCCATGCACTTTCCTTGTAACACTGAATAACATGTCATCCTTACTGGAACTGCAATACATGTGTTATCAACTCTTCAACAAACATCTAATGACTAACCATAAACCTTAACCCAAACTGAAGGAATGTTAAATATCCGACCATTCAGCAGCAGGAACAATCCATCTGTTCTGCATTATTACTTCTATGAATCATAACTTAATTTGAAATTAGGTGATTAAATAGTGGCATAATTCACTTTGATGTTAAAGGGATAATATTTTGTTTGTGGTTCCAACTGTTTACCTGGAATGACATTAGCTGAAGCTTTAGGGCATAACTGTGGGAAAGCTGGTTAATGACTGGAAATAAACAGCAGGTTTTGTGTTTAGAAGTCAGAAAAGTAACCAAATTTTGGAGATTATAAACTTGAAGAAACATAGGTAAATTGATGTCATCATTCCACGGGATCTCTATGCACACTTTTGAGTGATAACACAGAAAAAGATAATGACATTTTTTCTATTGTGCTTCTACTAGCAGAGCACACTAGTCCTGCCCTTGTAACCTAAGATTTATGATATCTGTACCAAATATGAGTGGTGAGATGGTAACATCACCTTACCCAAAGTGTGATACAATTTAATTGTCAACACATAGGGTTCTTCCAGATCCTATGAAATTCTCCCTTTCACCTTTCCTTATTTTACTGATTAAACCACAGGCAGAGTTTCTACTGACGTATGGAGAGAAAAAAAAATACATGCTTTTTCAAGTAAAAGCAAAAAACAATGCTTATGAAGCACTCCAGGAGATTCAACCTCTTTCCAAATATTCAAGTATTGTACGGTTGTCAGGGATATGCTGTGAAACAGGAGGAACTACAAGCACACAGTACCTTTGGGTTCCACTGGGCTGAAATCCATCACACGTGTTCCACCATGGCCCCGCTCGTATCTGTACATGAACACACTGCGTGTGGAGAGGGCTGGCCCTGCTTCACTGCAAATCCCACCACCCAGAGCGGTTTATACTTGAGCCTGAAGCACTGATGCTATTGCCAATAAGGATACTGCCAGGACTGCCACAGGACCCACACCCACCTACCTGCCTGAAGGTCCCACGAAGTGCAACTCACTGCATTCGAGCTGAGTTCGCATCCCTGTGCTGCTGGATCTCGCGACAGCTCATCCACAGCACTTCAAAGCGCTCGGGCTTGATGGAATTTCTGATGAAAAAGCCCTGTGGCATGCAAGAGGAACGTATCCAAATATAGGCCATGTTTTAAATGACAATCAGCTTAATTATGTAACAAGCCTTTTTAGAACTGCAAAACATGTAAGCAGTAGTGTATGTGCCTCCTTTGTACCAGGCTCTAAACCTTCAAAAATCAATTTTTGCCCCAGGCAGCTACCACCTAACTTTATGGAGTCACCCTGTAGAAACAGGAAGCACAGAGAAGAGAAAGGACCTACGCTGGGTCCCCAGCAGATCAACAGAAGAGACAGAATAAAGAAGTGCTGAGCCCTCTTTACTTCTGTTTGCTGCAGTGGGAGGACAATATTTAATTTAATTCAATTCATGTTCTAGCCTGAAGTATTAAATAATAAACAATAATTAATTTGAATCTCTCCAAAACAGTCAGCAAGTGAAATACATGTTGGTATTACTTAGCCAATCTAGTGTGTGATGCTTCTTCCTAAGTTTAAATATTAATAAAATTTCTATGTACTGAGATAGCCTGGTTCAAAAGCTAAGAAGTCAACAGGAATGTTCTCACTGACCTCAGCAGGCTTCAAGATACTTAAACAACTTGTAGCTGTGCAAGAAGGGGGCATGAAATCACTAGTACTTTGTTCCAAAATGACTTCGAAAAAACAAAATACTGAGAGAAAACTAGACAATGGGAACACATAACGTTTGGTTGCAGTGATCATTTAACTGCAGACAGAAAATGGTGTTGACTCACAGTGCAGAAATCTGATGCTTTCAGACGTATGAGGAGGTCAGAAAAAAAATGAAAGAAGGCATAGAGTAGCAGTGTTCTCCCCCCTACTCAGCTGCAGAGAGCTGGAAGGGTGCCTGTTGGTTAGCATTTGGTAGGATTTTGTGCCTGTTACATGTGCTGCTGCTTAATAAATTTGTCCTGACAAGGAAGGTATAATCTTTCCTGAGATAGCATAGTTATTATCTTCCCTAGATGATGAATCTTTTTTCTTCTTTACAGAAGTGCCAAGAACAGACAGAAAGCCCTAGCTAAGTGGTGGCGGGTGCCAGAGGTTTAACCCTTCTGGTGTAAGCACTACAGGGTTTTATCATAAGGGATTCATGGGATGTCTCTGAGCTTCTCTTTATTACTCCCAGGTTTTGCAAATTATAGTCGTTACTAGAAAACAATAGTTCTCCTCTCACCCTTGCTGAAGGCAATGTCAGAATGTCCCCATCCGACTGGCTCATCGGCCTCACACATATCGCTGTCAGACAAGATACAGGCAGATCACTAAGGCAAGACATCCTGCAAGGTTCTTCTGCCACCTGACTGCCCGAGCAATGACAGGCAGCTGCCTGCAGCAGCAGGAAACTCAGGCTCTGTTCCCTGTCTGGCTTTCACTGGGCTGTAACACAGTGTTACTGGCAGGTGTAGGTACAAGGAGTGAACAAGTTTCTGCTTCAAGGTCCTGCCCTTTGAATTGCTTGTCTTTAAGAGCTGTATTGGAAATGCAGAAATAACCAGTATAGTAGAGCTCTCGTGAAATTTAGAGCAAAACACAGGCCCAGGCTCTGACAGAATGGGTAGAATGAGCCCTTCAGCCCAAGGAAACTACTGCACAGCACATGTCTGGGAACTACGGATGGCAACTGCCCTGCCATCTGGCACCAGAGGAGCCAGTGTCACAGGCCCAGCGCAGAGCAGGCACTGAGGTGCCTGGGATTGCTTTGTCAGGCAATACTTTGCTTCAATTAATATATGGGACAGGGTCATTAATTGCATATTTTAACCCTACATGACAGTAATAGTTTTCCATAAAAATAAGGTTTATGAAGCTGAAGTACATACCAGCACAACAGAAAAAGAGATAGAAAACCAAGAGCTAAAAGACTCAATAACTCTTGAAATGTTTCCATCATGAGAAGATGGGAGACTGCGAGTCTTCAACAGACAAGCATTCAGAGAGAAATGCACGTAGCACCCTGAGCTTCAAAAGAGAAAGAATGGACATTAGATGGACAGCAGGAAGAGTCAGCAAGCGCTACTACCAGGGAAATGGATTTTCAAGGATGTGGTCTTAGCAATAGAATACAGAGAAACACCACAGAAACTCAGCAGAAGTGCAACATTTCTCTGTAGAAGCGACACCGTTATCTCATGAAATCACAAAAAGCCTCAGTTCTACAGTGCAGAGTCAACATTGGGTATAGTTTTTATAATTTTGTCAAATTAGCTCTTCTATCATGCTATCATTATCTCTAATGACCAAAAAACCCATACAAAACCATAAAGAGAACATCTGAGAAAAAATACTTTGGGAAAATTGATAGGAAAAATGGTAAATAGGTATTTGAAGAATAATGTACACTTCCAGTCAGAAGTCACAGCAGGCAGCCTTCTCTCCTGCATGGGGCTCTTCTAAAAGTCGAGGGCAATAAAGAGGAGAAAAAACATCAAATTCATCTTTAGATCTTGAGCTTTAGCTGAACTGAATCAATAAGTAATACTAAGTTACTTGTTTGCCTATGTTTCACATAGAAGTATCTCCAACCCCTCAGATCCCATGTATCTAATGTAGATGATGAGAACCAAGCATGGCATGAGTGGTTTCTTACCCAGAATGCAAAGCCTGATGTTCCACACAACACTCACCGACCCAGCCATTGCCAGTGAAGCTGTGCAGAGCCTGTGCTACTGGTTCTGACCTCAGTAAAGATGCCCTAGCTCTCCCCTCCCGCTCTCACACGATGCTAACAGCTGCAGAACCGTTTTTGATTGCCACTACTGCTAAGGTAGAGATAAATTTCTGCCAAGACAGCAAGCACAGAGAACTGGATTCCTCACCAGAAAAAATCAATAGAATTATGTCACACAGAACCTGCCTCTCAGGCTCGCCACAACCTCCCAAGTACATAATTCAGACACCTCTTCTTTTCTCCCAAGTTAAAACTTTTGGCTCTAAGTAGCTTTTTACTTCACCACAAATTGAGACCAGCCACTTCCAGTCCTGTCAGTGAGTGCCCTTCCGCTCTCAAAGAACTCAAAAGCTGTTCTGGAGAAAATATGGAAAAGGTCAAGGAAAAACTCCCACAAATGAGTTTCCTACTTACCATTTGTGTGATGAAGGTAAGGAAATCATAGGCGTGTCCACTTTCCATAGTTCTTTCCAAAATAACTATGCACACAAAGCTAACAGAAAAGCACAGCTGGGAAGATTGTATTCTCTCAGGGTAGCAGACCTGTAGTCTTTAGTTCTCACAGCTGCTTTACATTTGCTTTTTCTTTGGATATGATAATTTTGAGATGAACTAGCAGAAAGGCAATAGTCACTAAAAACAATATCCTCTTAGGTACTCTCATAGAAAATAGTTATTTTTTACTTAAAACCTTTTTAATATAACATTAATTCTCAAATCAATAAACAAAAACTTGTATGAACATGACAGATCAATACTTGCAACAGCATTAATCAACACAAGGGATAAAAAGGCACATTACCAGGGGAAAAAAAAAATTTTAAAATGCTGTAGTACAAATTGAAGTGCCCGAGCACTGGCACAGGCTGTCCAGGGAAGGGTCACATGAATCTGTGACAGGGGAGGTTTAGGTTGGCTGTTAGGATGAGGTTCTGTACTGAGAGGGGGGTCAGGCACTGGCACAGGCTCCCCAGGGAAGGGTCACAGCCCCGAGCTGGGCTGAGGGCAAGAAGCGCCTGGACAATGTGCTCAGAGCCAGCTCTGACTGGGCTGGTCCTGTGTGGAACCAGGAGCTGGACTCCATGATCCTCATGGGTCCCTTCCAGCTCAGGGTATTCTACGGTTCTATGATTCTATGTACCTCAGCATTAATAGACATGTTAATTGTTACAAACTTGTTAACTTGTTATAATCACAGTCCATTTTTACGGAAAATTCTGAAGAAAAAAAAATAAAAAAAGCTTCTTGCCAATACTCCTGTATATTAGAAGAACTGGAGAATTTACGCTACACCGATGTGTGTCCTCCAGCACTGGGGAATATAAAAGTCAGACAAATATATTGTACAGAATTCTTTTTGAAAAAACATGTGTATTTGAAACACAATTCTATTTCTGAAACCATGGGTTCGATTTTCCTTCCATTCTGCCTTTTCCTTTGTAAACCCAGGCACAGTGAGGAGCTGCAGAAGCAGTAAAGTTGTCCTTAGTTTAGGCTGCTTTATTTTATTCCATGTATCACACATCCCTCTATAACAGAAAGCCACTGACGCCAGACCATCTTTTGGCAGAGTTGCTGCCTGTTACACGTGCTTGCTGCTGCTTTCTGACCTGTCCTGGAACTCGAGTGACCCTTACCATCATACAGGCAGGAATGCCTGGAGGTTGCTTCACGTGTTCAGAAGTTACAAGAACACTCTCCAAGGGAGTGTTTTACCCCCATTCTTATCAACTGGCTCCAGGCAGACTTACTGCTCAGCACAAGGGTGCCAAAAATCAGGTCTTGACAGAAATCCCCTGTTAGCTTTGCAAAGCAACTCACCAAAGAGCTGCAGATTCTCCATCTCCTCATACAGACAGGTACCAGCCTCACCCTCTGCCACCGCTCCTTGCACATCATGAGGGGGATAGTGCTGGGTGGTGGAAAAGGAAGGACACGAGCCAGCGTAAGGCAGCAGAGTACTTCAAAATGACAAATGGCATTGATTGATGGATGCGTGTAGCAGGCCCTTCACTAGTTAATGCAGCTGATACCAAGTGTCCAAACGTGGGAAATGAAGGACTGATAAAACAGTATCATCACAGCAGCTCTGTGATGGATCAGTCTCCAAAATCATGGTCTTGTCCTCTTCATATTGGAATTGTATCATCTCTGCACTTGGTGCTTCATTTCTCTTTTCAACACAAAATTGGTGAATTAACGAATACTGGAACAGAATCTCACCAGTATTTCTGATGGACTTTTAGTGCCTGAAATCCCTCAGCAGAACCCCATGCCATACCAGGAAAAAAAATTATACTGCAACAGCAGTGAAACATTTTTTACCATGGAATATAGAATACCAAATTACTAATTTGAATAAGCAATAGACATGAGAGCATGAGTTAACGGGGAAAAAAACCCAAAACACTTGGTCTAAAAACCCAACAAAAGTATGATTTCGCATCAGTTAAGAACAGCTCACTGACCCTGCTCTGGCACAGCTTGAGGCCACCTCCCCTTGTCCCATCTCCTGTCCCCTGGCTGAAGAGACCATCACCCACCTCTCTGCATCCTCCTGTCAGGTCAGCGTAGGTGGGGATACGGTCTCCCCTCAGCCTCCTCTTCTCCAAGTCGAACACCCCCAGCTCCCTCAGCCACTCCTTGGAAGGTTTGCTCCCCAGCCCCTTCCCCAGCCTGGTTGCCTTTCTCTAGACATGCTCCAGGGCCTTGATGTCTTTCTTGTAGTGAGAGTCCTCACAGGTTAAATTATTTCTCTGAGACAGAACTACTTCATTTTGGGCATGAAATAGTAAACAGCTTTCAGCCATTACCAAAGTCATCTACATAATATGCTAATAAGCAAAGATATTTATTCCAATTTCCTGAATCAGTGGTAATGATAAAAGCTATTACTTCTGAAAAGAGTTATGGTTCTTTCATACCGGGTGTTAGCAAATAATTTGTTTGGCAAACCATTCGATACAATTTAAAGGAGAATAAATTTAGTTCTTGGAATAAATACAGATTATTTCCCATTCTTACGTTCCTTTTGTCTTTCCCATTACACTGCATACCCCTCTTAAGACTCTTCAGTTTTCTTTTGAATACTGTTCTCTCTGCTTGTTCTCCTCTGTTCCATGGGCTCTTCTTTGCATCTTCTCATCATAATCTTATTCAATATATTTTTGATGCACTATAACTGATATTTTAATTAAGTTCATGAGAAATAGGCATTCCCAATTAGAAATCATCATCTTCCTTGAAGAGAAACCTTGCACACTGATGCTTCGGAAGACGTGCTTAATTGAATTCATTCATTTTCAGATGTTAGTGGGTTTAATTTCAACTAGGTCATTCACTCTGACCAACAAATGGTACCGCCAGTTCCAAATTACTTAAGCTAAGCCACAAGAATGTCACTCTGTGTACAGGTCACTGCTGGAGCTTCTGAAAGCCCACCAACAGCCTGACAGCAGCAGTCGTACCTCGGTGCTGCCTGACACACACCTTCCTCACAGCCCCTTGTGCCACCATCAACATGAGTTCACTATTACTGTCGAGACCCTTGGTGTGGCTGGCTGAGCACTGTTAGTAATTCCTTTGCTTCTCCACCATGAAATGCCATGAAAACCAGCCAATAACGTGTTCCATCCTAATTCCTACACAGAGCTGTAGGTTTTCACAGAAAACATGCCAGCACTCATTTCCTCAGCTGATCACAACAGCACTCTCCCTCCTCAGCTGTTTAACTCGAGCAGAAAGGTAGAAAACACCCACATTTGCTGGATGATTTTGCTGCCCATAGCCCTGCAGCCCAGACTCTCACAGACAGGTCTGGCTCCAGCTCGCAGCATCTCGGTACAGGTGCTCACTGCCTCTCCCAGCCCGAGGCACACGGGATGCTGCCACAGCATCGAAGCTGTAAGGCTGGCTGAGGCTTTGCCAGGGGTCGGTATTCTCCTTTCTACTTCCAGGACTCAATTCTCTCCCACTGAGAGCTTTGACATCACATGTACCTGTATGCATATTTAAAACCTGAGATGCTTGACTTTAGGTATCTCTTAATTAAACAAACAAGATGGTCAGTGCACATTCATCCGGAAAGAAAACCACAGAGCAGGGAATAAGGAGAAATGTGAGAACATCAGGAATAACCAGTCCTGGCTTTGGATAAAGGGCTCATGGTGCCTACAGCTGCATGTTACTTGAACTCCATTCCTCACCGATTACAACCACTTAGGAGTTTGATTATAATTCTCTTCCAGGGACT
Organism: Zapornia atra; assembly: GCA_013400835.1. NCBI lineage: Eukaryota > Metazoa > Chordata > Aves > Gruiformes > Rallidae > Zapornia > Zapornia atra. Next base: position 77,453 of record VZTU01007467.1, on the reverse strand, counting down.
CATTTTATAACTAGGCCCAATTTGATTCATATCCTCTATCAGCATCAGGAGACTTGAAATCAACCATCATTATCATCTCACTTCCATTTTAGAGATAGAGAAAAACCTCACCAATAAGATTCTTTACAAATTGTCAAATCATGGCCTCTATTAGAGCCCACTTGCTGCTCCCACAAAGACATCTAAAACCCTACCAGAAGTGCCCTTGCTGTGCCTGGTGTGCAAAACATCATCAGTGAGCTCTTGGGTTACTTTAACCCTTAGTTCTCTGGGTGCCCTCACACCTGCCAGTGGAAGTTTCAAGCAAATCTTTACAGAAGTGACTTTCTACAAAGGGAAAAGAATCCAAAACCCTGAATAAAAATCAAATCTAAAAATAAGGATAATGTACTAGGACTAGCTGGCGTTGTTCTGCTGTATTCAGAGTTTAGTATTCCTAAACATAAGCCCATGGGACTATATGATACTGTACATGTATTTCAGGATGAGCATATTAACACTCCAGAGGAAAAAATCAGCTACAGTCAAAGAACACTTTTTTTCCTTGAGAATTAATAAAAAAGATATGTTTTTAAAACCTTAAAAAAATGTATCTATTAATATTATGTGTCTTTTGATCCCATGTCCTACTTCAAACTAGTAAGTTCTTTATTTCTTTATTAACAAAAAGCAATTGCAGACCTCCAGCTTCATGGTTTTTGTTTTTCATTTGTTTCTTTGGCTACTCTTGGTTAATTAGGAAAAAATCTGAGAAAGAGACCATAGTGTGTTTCATTGTTCTCTCAAAGGTCTGTAGGGAAAAAAAAAAAAGACTGAAGCCCTTTTAAAAAACATAAATGAGTAAATTGGAGCAAATCATTTGGGTTTCAGGATGAGACAGAAACTGTGTTTAATAATCAGTTGGGTTCAGGGGGAAAAAACCAAACAAATCAAACCAAAATCAAATCATGCTGACATCTCAAGTAGAACTTGGTAAAAGATGGAGGAGTGAGTTCTTTAGTTTTCAATTCATTTTCAAATAAGTAAAAATGTAGCATCATCAGGATCCTACAGATGTTCAGTATCTTGTAGAACATGTGCAGAGACATGAAAGAGTCTGAAAAAGATACACACCTAATCCACAGAATCCTTATATTCTGTGGGTACTGAGAAAAGCCAGCACCAGACAGACCTAGAAGAGGGTACAGATGATGTCACTAGTGCGATGTTCCCTAAAATACATACCACAGAAAGCCATGTAGAGGATATGATAGAAACATTCTATGCTTCCTAAAAACATCCCATACTGGTCTTGGCATTTAAAATATATAAAGCAGAGAGGCTTGGGCTTGCTTGTTTGTTTTCAAATTCAGTTCAATACAAAATCAGAATGCTCATTGTGAAAGCATAGAAACCAAGAATTTTGACACAATTTCTCAGTATTTTATGAACCAAACGTTGACAATTGTAAAGTATGTAGAATTCAACAATCTGCACCGGGAACTATTTTGCTTTAAAATCTGTCATTGCTCAGACTAACAAACTGAGGGTCAGATTCGCGTGGGATTTTGTGTCTAATAATGTCCCTATACCTGGGGCTGGGATTTACTATTTCAGAAATGAAGTTCCCTCTCATGAAGTACTAAGGGCCACGAAGGTCTGAGGTCTCGTGGTGCTGTTGTAAGGCCCTGACTGCAGCGACCAGCCACGCTGGTGGCTGGAGAAGCCCCCGTGGGCGCACACGGGGGTCCCGCAGCTGCCTCAGCCACCTGACACGCTGCTGAGGACTCTGCAGTTTGAAGCAGCTGGATTCAGTAGCCTCTGGGAGCAGCTGAGCCCAGGAAAGGCAATCTGACAGCCACCTTCCTCTACTGCTATATGAGGGGCTTTAAAACAGCGTGCTGCACATTCATGCTCAGTTCACCTCCTGTGAGCTCTCTGTGCACGTCCACGTGTGCCCATCAGAGTGAGAGCAAACCGGCCACGGCGATGGAAATTCCCAACACAACTCACAGGGCACTACCTGCTCCCTGTCAAAATACAGTGTAACAACTGCTGTGCACATTTATGGAGGCGATGCCAAGCTGCTGAAGCGTTTGCCAACCTCATGGTCCATGTTCCATATCAAAGCATGTCTCAGAGACAATTCATGCAGAGCATAAAACACAAGCAGGTTATAACGACAGATCGGTGCCCTGACATAAAATTGTGACCTAAACCAGAGCTACAGGCAAGCTGCATGGACTATTCCCAGCACAGTTTGTGATCTACTGCTGATGGATTTTTACATTAGCACCCTGTGACATTTTTATGGAAAATAATAACACCAAGCAAATACCTGTGTAACTGGGACTTAGGAAGCTCAAATATTTGTGTGATGGTCGTAGTCAAACATTTGTGAAGCAATTTCAGAATTCACAAAAGCATCAGACTGTAACTGAACAAGCTTTGTTCCTCTATCTGTTCTTCTAAAGTGATGGACTGAATATCTTGTCTAAAATATTTTTACTCCTACCAAACATGTTATATCAGGAAGAGAAGCTGATAAATGTTTAAATCATTATCAAGAGAAAATAAAAGGGAAATTAAGCAAAAGAACTTCTCATTTCTTCTATAAAGAGTTGATAAAAAATCTATAGCAATACCAGGCAACAGGAATAATCTGTATTCCCATGGATATATTTTTTTCTTTTTGCAGTGTCTTCTGAAGACCTTTATGATTATTTTTGCATGGAAAATTCAAAGAGAACTCAGATTCTTTTACTACATAAAAAATGTCTAGAGTAATACTGTAAAGTGAGTATGTGCTGAACTGACTCACTGGTGACATTAGGATGAAAATATAGCCATTTTCTGAAAGAACATTTTTGAACTCACACACAGTAAGACTAGACTATAGAAGCATAAAAAATCCAACAACAATGTTACGGGGGGGTGGGGGGGAGTGTAGGAAAAAATAATATTAGATTAATAGAACATTTAGAGGAAAAAAGCAGACACATTTCCTTGACTTGGTAGCAGTTGAAAATATGCTTTCAATATCAATTCTTCCAAACTCAATCCATATAAACATGAGGGCACAGAAATCTGGTTATAGAATAGAAGGAAAGGTCATTTATCAGGGTAAAAACCTTGCAAAATACAGACTTGGGAAGAAAGGGGTTCGTGTTTTTTAAAAAATTAACAGGTTTACCAAATACAACCTTTGCCATCTAAGATGTAACCTAACACTTTGAAATCAATCAATTGGCCTCAGGTATGAGCCACTGAAACAGGATGTGGCTCCACGTGTCCCCTAAGGAAACAGTAACCCTAAAGGAATGAGATTCCATTTCTCTTTTTCTTTTTGTCAACTTTGTGCATATACATCACAGTGCATATACTGCATGCTTTCCCTGTGTAATCTGTTAATTTTCACTGTTTGCATTAGACTTTTTTATTACTATTTTCATCTTTACTTCATTACTTCAATACAGAAGGGGAAGCCACCACCTTTCCAAGGGCAGGGTGATAACGTTGCTAGCTAGGACAACCTGAGTCTGGCCAGCAACTAAGCACCCATCCCGTTCCTCACTCTCCCCTGCAGAGGCTTGGGGGAGAGAGCCAGAAGAGGAAAAGCAGGAAAACTTGTGGATCAAAATAAAGACCATTTAATGAGTGAAGGAAAAAGAAAAAAATCCCCAAGTCACGCAGAGGCAATTCCTCACCACCTCCCACCAGCAGCCCAATGCTCAGCCAGTTCCGGAGCGAGGGCCACCTCAGCCAGACCAAACCTCCCACGTTCACTGCCAAGCAGGACGTTATAAGGCCCTGCATATCCTTTTGCCTAATTCGGGTCAGCAGCCTCATGTTTCCCCTCCCAAACTTCCACCACCTTTAATATACTCCCTGGGGGAGAGGGGCAGAACAAGAAGCAGAAAGGCCTAACACCACACGAGCACTGCCCAGCATCAGGCATGTCACCACTGGTACTAGCACCGTGCCGGCTGCCATGAAGGAAGGTGGTTCCCCCACCACCAGCCCTAGCACAGCAGGCTCCTCCACAGCTCCAGCCTGACCGGTCCCTCCTGTGCTCATTGCCCTCTCCCCCAGACTGAGAAAGGCTGCCACCGAGGGAGGGAGAGCTTGATTTTAGTGAGAGCAGACAACTGAGTTTAGGGATGAGTAATGTTGTGCTTGTAAAAAGAAAAGCACATCCTGAAGGTGACTTTTCTGCTGTTTCAGCAGTTGCAGGTCAGTTGAAAAGATTGGGAAGAGCAGCTGAAACCAGATAGCACTGCTAGAGCTTTGTGCAAAGTCCCTGTGACTTAGGGCTGTAACTTTGAGACATTCAGTATTTAACAGACTATGTTTATCTTTCCTGCAAAATAGCTTTGAGGACATCTTTCAAGTACTGCTTTATCACAAATATTCCTGACTTATGACAGAAGAAGCATATATATTCAACAGAGAGTCTTTTTATTTCGAATTTTATAGCTCTTTGTTTCAAATTCTGGCAACTGTGGGAAAGGTTTAGCTAAAGAGCATTATCTGCTACCCAGAAAGAAAACCTTTCCCTGCTTTCCATTGTAAATGACTTTCATAATTGCAACCGAGTCCCCCATTTTTTCTCTAACATGACCTGCTCTGTGAAAATCAATATCTCATTATCCAAGCCATAAGGTGAAGCAATTCCCGATCAGAATGCACAGCAAGTCTGTGCTCCCTGCTTGTCTGGAATGATAGGAAGGCAGTGAACCTTGATTCAGTGCGAGTTTTGCCTACTGACTTAATGTAAAGTTATTTAATAGCACTGTGTGTCTCATTCAGGGGATACATAAATTTAAATAATCCAAACTATCTATAATGACAATATCCTACTCTGCTAGCTTACACCAGAATTATGAAGACTTTTTGCTTCTTTCCAATAAGGGCTGGAATAAGTTATCACATAGATGATTTCAAAGCAAATATTGCCCTCAGCTACAACTTCATCATCTAAAACAAGACTTTAGTTGAAAGGTGTTTTAGCAACATGAACCAATGGCAGACCTATTTTGCTCCCTTCCAGACATTTCAGACTCGCTATCATCCCCATAGAGGTAAGCAGAACATTTGGCAATGGAAGCCAGCACTTCATACCCACTTTACTTTATCTTTTACCTTGAGAACACAGAACAGAGAGAAACAAATACACCCAGGGGAACTGAAGGCACTCCTGCCTTCTACTGGCACAGACTTGCACGCCCTTCCCTTGATCTCTCTCACCACAGCCTGGTTGCATTTAGTGTTGTGATTAATTCTGCTTAGAGATGGACCTGCACTCCTGGATCCTGTCAGAGCTAATTCATTTCAACATCTTGAACCTGTTTCTATTTTAGATGCTTGAATGAGCTCCTCCCATATCCTTGGATGCATTCAGTCCTCTTGATTTCTTTTGAAGTCCATGAACAGAAATCAAGTGTGCACCTAAGTTGGTTTAGATGTCAGCCTTAGATGAGATGAAAGGAAGCCTGCTCATTAATTATGAAGGGAACTGAGACGCGTAGCTTACATGTAGATACCTAAAGATGGAAGACTCACCCAAACCTCATTTCTCTTCAAAGGAGTGAAACTCGTAGCAAAAGACTCATTTTTCAAGGCTGTTAGAGCCTTACCCAACGTATGTTCATACTGAAACTCTGAGACTCTTGGCTGGGCATCTGCTGGTCACTGCAACCCTACAGACAAACTCACACATTCAGCTTCTAAAACTCCACACTCAAACAGCAAATTAGTTTATTTTACTACATGATTATTCTGGCCTTGTATCCCATAGATTTTTTTCAAAATATTTTTCTTTTTGCTGTACCACCAATTCACAGCAGGTACTTGAAGTGATGGCAGAAGTTTCTATGCTGAGATCATGTGTAAATATGAATAAAAATTAATTTCCTTCAGCAGAAGATGTTGTCCAATCCTGTAATATGCACCTAAGACTTGATCTATTTAGATTTATCTATTTACCCCCTTGTCTGTACAGTCTGTATGGATATTTTTAGAACAGCAAAAATAAGAAATATGAGCTCAGGGATGGCATGATTGCTCCTAATTGCTTAGGGAATATGTGTTTTCTCTTTGCAATGGGATGTCCAAGAGTCTCTTAACAGACATTGGGTCTTCATTCAGCATGCAATACAGTTTAAACACACAGTTTAGTGTAGCATGTATAGACCGTTCTGCAGACCATACTCTTGTAGGGAGTGAGATTCCCAGGAGGAGTTAGGCTTCCTCAGGTGCTTCTGAATATAACTCCCCCCCATGCCAAATAAACCAGAACTGGAAACTTAGGAAGGAAGCAGGAAATAAAAGAACTGTTAGTGAATAATTTCAGGACTTTCCTTATTGAGAATACCATAAAAAAAATAAAATAACTATCACAAATATAAAATAAACATCAACATTCAATGTCATGGCCTATTATGACAATTTTCAGTAATAAGAGAAAATAAGAAAAAAATCAGTGGGAAGAGAGACCAAACAACCCAGAACATCATATTGAGCCATTACACCACTAAAACCTCAGTGCAGCTTGAGCAGTACATGCTCCCATACATACACTACTGACACTTGAGAACTTCTGTAAAATTACCTGGAACTTGATAATACCTCAGGGTTGGTCTTTCCCTGTGTGTCAGCAAAACTCTACTGGATACATCCTCCTAATGTTAGAAATGACTGCCAGAGGGCAGGCACAAAGAAGTACTCTCAGCTGTGCCCCAAAGAGCTCTTATTTCTTGATTGTCAGACCAGCATCTTTCTAGAATTGAAAAATATTTTCTAAAACAGCCCAAGGCAACTCTTTTTGAAAGGGTAAGGTGAAAAACCAGGACTATTTTGCTATGCCTCTGCCATGCTGCTCAGAGCTCTTCCAACAGCCACACCTCTCCACACACGATACTGAAGTGGATAATTGGTATTTTCTGCATGCTTACTCCATCTTGGGAAGTAACGATGTGCAATTAAGACAGGAAATTGAGCTATCACAAGATATGCACTCTAAATAGCTTTAGAAGGTCAAAATAGTATCTAAATAGAAAATACCATGAAAATATTCAACAAAGTCCAAAGCACAAAGTTTCTGCAAGTCAAAAGTTGCCATTAAAGGGCATTAAAAGTGTGATGTAATTAATTAATGTGACTAAGCAAGTACTAATTATGCAGTGACAGCATTTCTACATATTTTCATACTTAGCAGTCAGGGTTAAATAACTATCACATGTTAGGGTTTTTTTGATAGTTCACTCTTTTATCCCTGAAGTTCATAACAGGAAAGATAATTACTATCTATCATTTATTGGACATTCCTGAGAGTATCTGACCATAGCTGGGAGTTCGTTGGGGTTTTTTTTAAATCTCTGAAGTTTGTTTCAAATGCTTGTTTTCCTAAACCTCAAATTTCCCCAAACGAGTGAAAACACAAGAGAAATTAATTGACAGCATAGCAGCTCCAGCTCTTCTGAAAAATTTCCTAATTTTCTTTATTTACGATTTTTCTGCTGCTACATCACCTGGATCGAACAGGAAGGAAGGTTAGACCAAGCAGATGGTTGGTTTAAGAATTGGATTCAGAGTTACAAACAAAAAGCAGCATCATGATGGGCTACACATGACTGCTGCTCATCTAACAAGTGTAGGTAGAATCTCATTTGGAGGCATGTTTTGAATCCTTTCATTAATCCGTTTTTCAGGAACACTTCAGCAAGAGAAGAGCAACTGGCATAGAAGGAATGAGTAAAGTCACTGGTTGGTTACAGTGAAAAGAAATGAAAATAAGCCCAAAGGACGACAGGCAGGTTTCTTTAAATCAGCAGAAAGCTAAATATCCTGCAATCTACTCTTCCAGGCCTAGACTGATATGTCTTTGCATTTCAGGCCTGGCTTAGCTTCCTCACACATCCCACCTGTACCACCCTGGGAAGAGTAAGGTGGGCTGGTTTTGACACGTTTTGAAACAGGAACATTTTACTACCCTTTTAGTGACCCCAACTCAAAGACAATCCTCTCCATTAATATTGATAATGAAATGTTCTTTATACTAAGGAAAATAATCTAAAACTTTCAGAATTTAAACTGTCTTCTCTTTCCAGTGTAGAGCTCCTGCCCCTAATAGAAAGCTCCTTCCTGTATGAACTCTTGCTGTCGCTTTCAAAACTCAACAGAGCCAGCAGCTTTCCTTTCCTCAGTGCTTCCCCAGTACAGAAAAAGAACTGGATGTTAAAAACCCACAGATTCAAACGAACCAGTGGCAAGAGTTGGTTAACAGGAACTTCAGAAATGTAAAGAAATTACAAAATAACATACAGAGACAGATGCACAAAACCTGTTACTTGTGGAAAACCTCACCTGATACTCGCTGCTGACCCCTGACAGCATGGCTCTAGTTATCTGCTGGTGCTGAGAGGTATTTGCTCTAGATGGCTCACCATGTATCAGGATCCCAGGACGGATATGTTTGTATCCTTCTCTATTACCAGGGCATCCAGGATCACCCAGAAGGGCCAGTACTCAGAAGCGAAGGCTAATAAATGCCCGCATAATGTTGAGACTTGTGTTTTACTGGCGGCTGGGCGCCCTGAGCTACTGGACACATGACTTTGGAGGATTTCAGAAAAAAGCCCAAACTTTCACTGCAAGTACTGTGTTATTCCATATCACAAATTGTGTAAACTATTAAGGAGAAACAAACACACACATCTACTTCTACACTCCACCATTTTCTGATTCGTGATAACCCTGTTGTAAAACACTTCTGATTGAAAACATTGACTGTAAGGCAATTATCTATTTCTACATCAAATGAGAGCATCTATACTATGAATTAATAATGAAATAAGAAATATTTCTCTTGTTTAAAAGTCTCCCCATGCCATTCAAGCAGGATTAGCATCTCTCAGCCAACGTGTTAATTGCCAGTTACCAGGAAGATGTTTCTCTCCAATTCCAGTGTCAGAAAGACGCGTACGTCCTGTCTTAGAGCAGGGTGAATACAGCCAGTTTGGTGTGACAGCTCACAAGGCCTTGCGATCTAACATCATTGAGATCATTCTAGCCTTTACACTTAGCAAGAGAAATGAAACAGTGTGTACAATATTATTAAACAAAACAATTTGAACCTGGCAGGTTCAAGGCCCTCCAACAGCCTCAGACTCCAACCGGCACAACACCGAGAGTAAGGATTCACAGCATCAGTGAAAGGGAGAAGAAAACCCACAAACACCCAAAGCTCTGCTTTAGTCTCTGCTGGATGATTCTGCCTCTGGAGCCAGTCGAGTGACAAAAGCCTCTGTGGTGCCTGTATGGATACCCACAAATGCTGACAGCCGAAGGACAAGGAGAAATAGGTCGGAACATTATCTCCTTTTGTAACTGAAAGAATTATTTTCAGGTAGACCTTGATGCTATTTAACAAAGTAAAAATTAGGTAGAATGCACCATTTCATCTGGCTTTCAGATACAGCTCTAGCTATAGTTATAACACTTGTATTAGCAGAATGTGAAATTAGGAAAGAATGTAGCTGTTTCCTAAGGATGAGGGGAGAGATTAGAATGAGAATCATCAGAGTTTATAGTTGTCTTTATAACATGTTATGCTGAAAATTAAATCCAGACTTCTTTTCCAAAGATTACAGAATATTATTTTCTGGAATTACTTATTTCATTTGGAAAAAAAACCAAGAAACTTTCTAGTAATATTTTAGGACTTGCAGGTAACAAGAATCACCATAAAACTAGAGCTAATAATGTTGTCACTGCCACCCTGTTTTTTCTTCTGCAACCTGAAAACTAATTCCTGGATTGGACATCTCTGAAGTAATTGAGTTTGGTTTCAGAGCTTCAATTTGCAGCTTTGTTTTCTCTAATAAAGAATAGAAATTAAAAAAATAGTATTGCTTTCTCCTGCACATTTCTTACATGTCATCGAGATGAAAATTCCCTATACACCACACTTTTAATTGTGATGTTTTTTCAGCAGATCCAGCTTCTCTGTTGCAGTTTACCCAATCATTTGTTGCTGAGCAAATCCCAGCACTGCACACACTGTAAATCTGAAACACAAAAGGTCTTTTACTAAACCTTCCCCTTTTCTTGGTGCTGCTCTGAAAGATGTATGAGCAAAAAGGTCAGACATAAACATTCACACAAAGCAAATTTCAGGCCATAACTCAGATTCATTCCAACCACTAAACGTAACTCAGTGCACAATGACTCAAAGCGAAATTACCTGAGCTCTCACCACAGATTATATGTTTGTTATCAAACCCCTGGATAGTAAATATTCCATGCATTTTTCAGAGCATGCAATTGCAGAGAAACCACAGCCTACTATCTCCTCGTATCCTCAGATAAGAGGGCAAAGGCTAAGTGGCTTTCAGGCCATTTTTTCCCCATTCCTGTTAAAAAAACAGCACAAAGATGTTAACAATTTAGCAATGACATAGGTGCAACCCCCATGCACAGGCAATTCTTCAGGAGCAGTTCCTTGGAGGGGAAATACTTTTTTGAAAAGTATTTTAGAAAATAAGAGTTTTGAATTTCATGTGCTGACCAAAGTTGTCCGAAAAGTGGACAAGGGACCATCTGTCCTCGGCGGTGAGGGCTGTGCTGCCTCAAGCCGTGTGCCTTCCCCTGACAGCATGTTCCATTCCTCCCAGGAATTCAGTTTATGCAATGTTCTAAAGGAAAGTGGAAAAAAAGAACAAAATGTTATTGGCAGTTCAGCCCCACTAAATCCACACGCTTGCTGAGGGCCCTGAAATGCCTGTGTGTCCTGGCGCCCTACAGAAGATCCAGTCTCACCTACTACCTGCCGCAAGAACACACAAGCACAGTTTCAGGTAACATACTGCTGATTGTATGACACATGATTCATCTGCCTTCATGCATTCAGAGACAGGCATACATACAGGTTTGTTCTGAATGAGATTTAAAAGTGTTTGATTAATGCCAACAGCAACAAAAATGTTGATGCCCCCCTCACCTGCAGCCAGAACACCCCCCGCTGGCAGGATGGGCTATTGCTTGTCTCTCAGCAATCTTTATATCAAATCCAGGTAATTCCAATGCCAGATTTATTTCAGAACTTCTTCGCAAAATATTTCAAGGAGGAGAGTTTTGTGAAGTGGAAGTTTCCTCTATTTTCATTTCATTACAAACTGCAGCCAAAGCCCCACCACAGTGAGGAGCAGTGTGTGCTCTCAGGGAGCTCCTAGCAGAACCAATGCCAATCCTTCATTCTGTGCACTATCTCCATGAATAAATTATGGGTTGTCATAATTATGCAAATCTATTAAGGTTCATTAGCTTCTTTTAAGAACACTCTTAATAAAGAGTTTCCCAAAAATAAATAGAAATAAAATCTATTATATACTGTTTCAAATGTTGGATATAGATTCCAGCAGGATATATTTTCTGCTTGGTATCTGAATTCCCACTGATGCTAAGAATATTAAATATTAATAGCTCTGAGCTAGTACAAAAAAGAAACCAGGCAAGCTTAAGTAGATTTAAGGAATTTTTAAAACTCTGGCAAATTAAAACTAGAAACTGGTAGATTTAGATTTGCAAGCCCATCTTTCCACATTAGATTTCTGGCAAAAGAATACTCCTTCCCCAGGTAACAGTTTCTGTTCATCACAGGAGGTTAAAAGCTATAAAACTGAAGTGAGACAGGGTTGAACAAATCTTAGGTTTGTGCGGTTTTACTTCTTGATGGCAAAGGTTGTTTCTTAATGGGACTTTTTTGATCAGGTGTTTCAAGCGGTCACTGTGTCAGTCAGTGAACACCCTCGGCAGTGATAAGAGGTAGACTTTATTGTCAGTCAGCTATCAAGGATGGCACAATATCTCATTAACTGGAATTTACACAGTAACCGTAACTGCTGTGACTTAGTAATACATTCCAAGACTCCACATTATTTCTGAGGCTGCCTTGCAGCAGCACTTACAGAATTAGCACAGAAGCATGCTGCTAGACGTGTACTCAGAAAAACATCTAACCAATCTTTTTTCATCTGTATGTCTTTGGCAGAAGGATGTAGCTGGATGTAAATGTCTCCTGGGAAACTACACTGCCCATATGAAATGTGACACCTGCTTTTCAAATGTATTTTCCTGTTTCTTTCACAATTATTGGTTTTGAAACTAAAAGATGAGACTTTTGATGCAATTTCAACTATTTTAACCTTGTCATGACACTCCCTAGAATAACCCCGCAGAGGGCTGGGCATTGTCCTCTCACATCCTTTGCCAGCAAAGGGCAAAAGAGCTGCTGAGTGAAAAGCATTAATCACCTTTCTTGAGATAAATGCTTTGAAAAAAAAATCTTCAGATTATGCTGAGGTTTATTCAGTTTTACCTCCACTCCTCTAAGCATCATACTTAATCTGAATATGTTCAGATCTACACCCCGTTTATGCTTTCATTGTATGCATAATCTATTTATTTTTTTGCTAATACTTTTAAAACAGAAATGCTCTGTTCATTCTCTATTGCACTCATAAAGCAATAAAATACATTTTCATGTCAACCATCCATCTGAAGGCCCCTTTTTCTTTTGCTCTTTTCTCTAGAAAAATTTAACTTTGCAGCCTGAAAACTTTCTGGCTTCTTCCCAGCTCAGTTTCCACAGCCTTTTATTTGACTCTCTGACTCTCCTCAGTGTTCTCCTTCTTTCATGCCTGATTTTAAAGGACAAAGTGTGGCTTGGAGCAGCTCAGAATCAGTCATGTGGCTCAATAGGAGGAAATTGCAGAATTATAAGGATTTCTCATCTTGCTTTCCATTTGCAAACTGCCTGTCATAGACTGAATCAGCAAAACTTGACAGCTCTCATAATAGTTTTTTTCTATTCCAGAATTCTGTTCCAAGGAACTCTTCAGCACACTGAGTGAGATACACAGCTGACAACTAGGAAGCCCAACGTTCAGACAGACAACTCCTTTTTAACTCCAACCAGCCATGTTTCCAAATAGCGCATCATTTAACCCCACCATGAGACTAATGCTGCCCTCACATGCAAGTACACAGGCACTGCCTTGCGTTAATGTCACAGACATTGCAGTTTCAAAATTAACACAACAAACTTGTCAGCCTCGTTCTTCCAACATCACCTGGTGTTTTGTGAAATCACTAAGGCCACTGACATGTTCTCAAGCTTCTCAACTTTAGTGTCTTGCTCAGGAATACCACTGAGGTGATGCCAAGACAAGACATAGTATTAATTCGAAGTATCTGCCTTTTCCTGCCCTAATTTATCTTTTCCGATTTCCAATTTGTTATTTAGCCAGTCACTTATTTTACATATTTCTTTATGAATACAAGTTTCTGTTCTACATGTTTAATTACTTTTTTCTTGTGGCTTATTCTTTCTACTATCAGAATTTCTAACATCTCACTTATACATGCCCCCATATCCCTTTAAAATGAGTATTTAAAATGTTTCATTTGGCTTTAAATGGTCCGTTTATCTTCTGCAACATCATGCACTGTTACAAAAGAGATCATCTTCACATGGTGGCCAAATTTCTGTCTCACCAGCACAGCCTATATAGAGGCAAACTGAGCAATACCTGTGTGTCTCAGAGCTCTCGCTCTGCTCTCGCTCTGCGCGGATGCAGGGAAGCCCAGTCTCCGAGGAGCTGGGTTGCCTGGGAACAGTGCGTGTGAAGCCAATTTGCCCATCACAAGAGAGATTGCAGCCAGCCTGGCAGGAAAGTCATGAAAATCTCGTACTACGGGGATGAGACAGTGCAAATATCAAGATGGGTAACTGTTGTAAGACAAAGAGAGGAAAATTAGCTTTCTGTGATAAACTGTGGAAAAAGGAAGAAATCTTATTACTGAGAAGGCTGAAAGCACACTGTACATGAGCATCTACCATTTTACCAACTGAGACCTCCTAATTAGATTTCTCACAAGAGAACAGCAGTAAACCTTTTACACTGGAGCACCTGGCTTAATTTATTGTTGACATTTTAAACCCTAATGCCTTTTTACATATAAGCACAGATGGTGCTCAGTGCTGTTTGATAAACCTTCTCCCCATGGCCCTGACTAAGAACCGTTTGTGCTGCATTCAGCCCACAGGTTCAGAATGAAGACAGTTCAGGAGGTTTGCATCAGTCCTGGCATGCTGGGGAGGAGATGGGAGCCACAAGCCAAGTGATAAAGCCATTTCTGGGCTTACAGGACCAGTGTTCAACATTGGTCACTGTCAGAACAGCTGTAAAATCCACTGGTGAGCATTATCTGAGTTGCAGTTCTGGGCCAACAGTGCCGGGATGTTGTCAGGCTGCTGAGGACAGCACTGGACAGCATAAGGTTAATGTCCCACTTGGGATGAAATATGCACACCTACCAGGCAGCACCTGAAGTCTTCAGCAAGTTAAGTGCAGGAAGAAAAAAGTTCCAGCATTACCCTAAAACGAGTAACCTACTCCAGTGAATTCATCTCCCACTCACGGATCTGAGTTCTTAAAAAAATTACTACAATTAGGTACATATAAACTTTTAACTGAGACTCCCTATATACTTACTACATAAAGTTTGAGGTTTGCAAGACAACCGTCTGCTCAAAAGTATTTTCACGCTATTTTCTCAAAAAGGACAGGCTAAAAGTGCTTGTTCCTAACTGCTGATGCTTCCCTGTGCTTATCAAGTTCTGCTGTGAAGCAGCACTGTGAGGTAGCACCTGGGGTAAACTATAGGGAATCAAGAGTATGGGCTAAAGTAGACAAAGTTACCTTTTCAGATGCTAACGGCACCATGATGGTTTCCACAAGTTGCCTTATAACAGAAGAGCTGGTTTAGTGTTGTTACTTCCAGATAGTTTATACTAGGTAAACATGACGAAGATCAACCCAGAAGAGTCTGTAAAAAACTAGAATACTTTGCATTTTCAAGATCTAAACTGTTTTAAGCTAAGCTGCCTCATCTGGAAAGGAAAGCAATGGAGACAGAAATTTGGAGTCACAACCTTTCTGAGCATGAGTAGCTTAAAGGGGTCAGTGAAAACCAGCAAATTAGCAGTTAGCTTCATGGTATGTATTTCAGTGAAACTTTCCAGGAGAGTTTTCCTGAAAGCCATGCTGGTGATTCAGCTCCACCTGACGTGGCAGTCACTGACCTCCTGGTGCCCTGGCTGCCTGATGCAGGCATGGACAGCAGTGCAGCCAGAGAAGCTAATGGCACCATCCTTCTCTACAGCACTGCACTCCAGAGCATCTGAAATGAACACTGGCCGTGCTAGCTATGAATGATTTACACATCTATGCAGATTTCTTTGCTTCAATTTTTCAGCTGTATCTCTCCACCAATATTTGCATCTCTCATCCCTCCCTTTACGGCAGGCCACATCCGTTATCTTCCCACTGCTCTGCCTGACCTACAGCTAAGCAGCCCCAGCCAGAGCAGGCAGAATGAAGGGAGCCCCCTCTCCAAATCACTGCTACTTCCTCAGCTCCATTTACTACGTGTGTCAGTGCTGCTTTTCTTCACATTGTTATAAATGACTTGGTCCCAAACAGGATTTAAACCAAATCGAACCATTTATTAAACGAATAAAAGGCAGCAAACGGTGCTGGGGTGCACAGGCAGCACCGGGTGCGCCGGGAGTCTCCGCCCCACCAAGACGCACCCCGAACAGCCCCAGTCCCTGGCTTATATACCTTGCAGGGATAACACAGCACACCGGCTTAAACTGACATGCTGGAGTGCATGACAGCGCCCCCCCCCTCCAAGACATAGCCATATACATCTTAAGCTGACATGCAGCTCCTGTAACTTTTGTCTTGAAAACGGTGGAGCAGCTGGTTCCGCAGGTTCGAGGAGCCTCCCTCTTCTTCTGCCTCTTCTTCTGGCTGGTCACCGTCCTTTCAGAGACAAGTTGTTTCACAATGCACACAATGTGCTACATCATTGTTGTCCTTTAAGAGAAGATTTGCACATCCTTTATATAGTTTGTTGATACCTCAACATACTTCATTCAGTACATGCAAAATCTCAAACTGTCCCTCCCAGGCCCATGACCATACAAGGGTCTGTCATTATGCACCCCCAACATTATTCCATATTAACACGAATCAGAGGGACATATATCAAAACATCAATATGGAGTTACACGAAATGCTATAAAAAAATGTATTTTCTTACTAGTTTAAGCCAACTAAGATATTTATATTACAGCAAAACCTTGTATGGCACTTCAATTTCCAAAGAACCTCTGCTAAAGCACACAGATACACAGACCTTCACATGCAGGGGCTTGGGAGCAAGACAGCCAAGTATATAACCTGTGTTGTTTAAACCTGCCTTCCTTCTCCTTCTCTCTCTACAGCACCAGTAATTTATTCACTTTACGTAGTTACCTTTCATGGTGAAATAGATGGTGTTTCTGAAGGCCCTTTCAAATGGAAGGTGTTACACATTTGTTTCTGCATTATCTGGCTCTAACTCGGTTTCAGTTAGTCCTGCTGTGAGACGTGGTACAGAAGGCATTTCCCCCGAGTACTCAGCACATTTCTCAGTTTCAAAATCTGGCAGGGTTCTCAGCTGACAGAACTATACTCGAATGTGCTACTGAGGATGGTGCAATGTTTGCACACACACTTTCTAACATCTTAGATGAATGTACCTCTACTTAAACAAGTATCCTTTTATCTTTTCTATTCTTTTAATTGGTTCCAAACATAACGTGTCTTCTCTAAAAACTGCAAATTCTCTTTGTGATTCTGAGAACAGATATAGGTGATTACCCAGAAGTTTTAGATATTCAGCTTATTAAATATCCCTGCAACCAGTTTGATGGTAGTAAATAATTGTACATGAACCAAGAAACCCATCAAAATCTGAACATCATCATCTGCTTATTTTATATTCGTTCTTTAGTTACTGGTATCAAGACAAAAACAGAGAAAGCTTTTGACAAGAAAGCTGTAGATATTCTAAAACAAAAGACACACCCCTCCAAAAAAAATTTCCCCAAACAAGACAAACCAACCACCCTCTCCCATATTAGAATGGAAATTGACAACTCTAATTTGCATGTATGCTCAAGAGGGTGTGAATATGCAACTGCAGAAGCTCCTTAAACTACAAACTACTAAATAAACATTTATTTAACATGCTTACTGCCCTTTCTATTGTTTGTTTCTATTGCTTTGTTTGTTAAGAAGGCATACTCTATATCTAGTCACAATAAAAGTACCTCTGACATTACCCTTTAAAATGTGATCAGAGGAACAGCATCCTTCAAGGACACCTGTTTCCAAAGCACGATTCACTTGCTTGTGATTTTTAAAATACATGTTTGATTTACTTTAGATTCAATTTCATTTTTAAACAATGTTGCCTTTTCCTTACACAGACAACTATGAGTTTCTGTGAGTGGGGTTAAAGCAAAGCAAACTTTACCATTAAACATTATACCAGATGTCTGGAGAAAAGAGAAGCCATGGTGTGGCAGGAGGAGGAACAAAAGAGACAACAGTTGCCAACAATCTTCGTTGTCCTCCATTTGCTTTCTATTGAACTTATCAATTATGGTAGCACCCCTGGCTGTCCTTTACCTCACTACATCTTCAAAGATGGTGCATATCACTATAGCCAGCAGCATTACACTGATTTTCATCAACCAAGAGCTATTTTTCAGACAGCCATCAACTGAAAAAGCTGTTTCTGTCTAGAGAGCTGCTCATAAAGCAGCATCAAGAGTGAGAGGAATAACCACCTCTCACAGGCAACATTAATTACCTTCAACTTGCAAACATAAGATTCAGCCAAAATCAACCAATACTGCTGTTCAAGTCTCTATTTCTACTGTATTTCATAAGAACATTGCTCTTGTAAAATCATGTGGCTTAGCAATACCAGTTAAAAACTTGTGGGTGAATATTCTCTGTTATGACCTGAGGATTTCAAAAGAACTATGGCAATTTCATACTGAGTGAGGATGAACTTGTTTTCAAACTACTACAAGTTTTTTTCTATGCCCATCTATATTCCGCATCCCCTTCCTTGAGGGATCTTTTGCCACTGAATTACAAGTTGCCTTTCACTGGGTCACTAGATTGTTAGCTTATCGTCTCACACACACACACTTCAAATGCAACACAGCCCTTTTTCCCTCTTCATCGCCCAAAGATCCCCCAGCCATTCCCAGCTAGCACATTTAAAGCATGCTGACTTTCAGTGTCACTTCTTTCCAGTTTGCTGACCAGATGAAAAATTTTTAAAATTGTAAACACAAGCATCATTAGAGAAACTACCCACCTTAATTATTCAACAGGGTTTTTTTAAAAAATAAATATCTTCAAGGCTGGATAGAAAGAGGTATTAGTCAGCTGTGGTTGCTGATGGTCCAAAACATCCCTAAGAGACTTTGCTTAAAACCTTTGATCAGTTCCTTTCACTTAATGGTAGTACTGAGACTCATCAGATTACCTTTCCTGCCACGAGAATTTGACTTTTTTAAGGGTAAGATTGAAGACATTCAAAGTTCACTACCTCTCCCATTCCTCTACTGGCAATTAACAGCTAGTGGTTCTATACTATTCAGTTTGGTGCCAACATTTTCAGAGTCTAACGTTATCTCGCAACAGGAATGAGGTCAGGAAACTAGTTCAGATACATTACTTTCTAGTCTTTTTCTTGATCCTTAAACTTACTGATGCTAATTAGCAAAGTACTAATGAACCTCTACCTATATTAAATGGCTGATGCAATTCCTAAAACAAGCCATTTCCAATCCTAACTCTCTAAGAAAAAAAGTGAATTGGATCATGATATGCGTTCTAGTTAGTGGGGAGTATTTCCTCTTGCAGGGTGCTCAAGTGGGTCGCAACCAGGTAATTGCAATGACACTTCATTGCAGGCCACCTTCAGAGTACTTACACGCTGGTTCATAAGCCAGTTATGGGGTTACAAACCAGCTCAAGAATGGCGGGTGCTCTGCTTCTTGCTTCACACAATAGCTCTGCGTACTGATGACTACTAGTAGCTTTGTGTGACTGCAGTCTCTTTATTTGATACTAATGAACTCAAAAAACAAACTACATAGAAGATTTTCAACAAAGTTAGCATTTGCTTTCACGGACTCATTCTACCCCTTTTGGTTGAAAGCTATCTCTGGAAATCATCCAGCCTAGCCCCCTGATCAAAGCAAAGCTGGCAGCAGAGCTCAGTCCAGTTGCTCGTGGCCTTGTCCATTCCAAATCTGAACCTGCAGTCCCTCCATCTCTGACCCGGGCAGCCTGCTTCCTGTGCTGAACCCACAGGCAGGCTGTGCTGCAGCAAATCCACAAGTGAGTTGTGGCCTCAGGCATCCTGCAATTCTGCACAACCCTCTAACCAAATATGCTTTGTAAACTCCGCAAGCACCCCAAAAGGCTGCATGCGATATTAGTGACGTGCGGAAAATAGACTCTATAACTCGAAAGTTATAAAGTAGGTATGTTTATTCAGCGCTGGGTGCACGGGGGATCCTTCCACCACAAACGTGCACCCCTCACACAGCAAGCCATTCGTGTATTTATACAATATAATAATGAATATTCAACTTACGCCTATACATATTAATTACCTGTACCCGCCGACCCTCGCCTCGTATGCTAATTAGTTTATCGTCCTTCACGCTTGCGCAGATCCTTCAAAAAAATTGTGGGCCTGGGTCTCCGGTGGTCCATGGGATGAAGGCCCTGAGTCTTTCTCACGATGTACTTTTCAACTTCCTTGCCTGGAACGCAAGAATCTTGCCAACTTGCAGTATTCTTATCAGTTTGGACTAGTTTATGTCCATATAGGGAGACCTATGGATGTATTCCGGCCATCAGTTCCTTCATTGATAAAGAGATAATTGACATCTCTGTGATGGATATTATCCTGTTCCCATTCTGTTTCCTGAATCCTAAATTCCTACACTTGCTCCCTACAAAATCTACCTCCCTACAGGTCAGTTCCTGTGGGCCTCCTTTTCTCTAAGCTACACAATTGTGTGACTTAAATCTTGTGAGCTATTCTTTCTATTTCTTTATGCCCTCCACCCCCATATCATTAGAGTATTTTATTATGAATTTCTTGAAGATGATATCAATGGCAAAATATATAGAACTGTATGGATTTTTGTAGTCTCTTTTTCATTCTGATTTGATAACATCCATTAAAATAGTTTTTGGGGTCGAATCCACTGACTGTCTTTTATGCAATTGACAGTTTTAAACTTTCTAAGAACTGATGCTTACAAATCAAATTAATATATCTTTACAGTTATTGCTATGCATTTCAATGTAGTTTTAAAATGTTAATGAGCAAAATAATTCTTACATTTCCCACTGGTGATTTCTGCTCGTTTCCTGTTTCTCATCAGCAAACACAAGGTTAAAACATTATTTCAAATTAAGAACACATTATCAGTTCCAGAATTCCAGTTAATCCAGAGCAAGACATAGTAACAACTTGTGTAGATAATGAAATCAATTGTCAAAGTCATTCTGTGGGATGAATAAGAGAGACAATCC
The DNA here is from genome assembly GCA_013400835.1 of Zapornia atra. Taxonomy (NCBI): domain Eukaryota; kingdom Metazoa; phylum Chordata; class Aves; order Gruiformes; family Rallidae; genus Zapornia; species Zapornia atra. Next base: position 56,943 of record VZTU01007467.1, on the reverse strand, counting down.
CTTAAAAGCACTTGGTAGTCTGCTAAGTGGTAGATGAAGCATGAAGTACTTTTTAACAGCACGCCTAATTCAACATACAAAGCATTAGCAGAGTATCAAACTATTCTGTAGTGATCATTCTGGGACCTGGTTTACCCTAACAATGGGGTGATCACTCCAAAAGCAAAGTTAAACACACACCTGGATGCCTTCCCACTGCTTCTGCAAGACATCGTAAACAAGTTTCAGGGGTTTGTAATGGTGATAGTTTCCAGAGTTGTTTTCTACACAACTGCACCAAGACCAGAAGGATTCATCTTTCCTGGGCATGCTGATGACAGAGAAATACTGCATTTTCTCTCTTCCACACTTTAATCTACCGGAGGGAGGCACTAGTGTCAGAAGAGGATTAAATGCCAAAGACGAGGCGTTAGACTGACCAACTGTATAGAGATGAGCAGCAGAGAACCTACGATCACAGAAGGCTATAACCAACCTTTTTCTTATTGGGACTGCTGGGCTGGAGGATAACCTAAGAGGCAGTACTGTGGCTTCTCACAGGCATCTTGCTTTCTGCACAGTGACACTTCCCTCAGAGCTCCTGCTCTACTCAATTACCTCCTCCTAGCTGGTCTTTGCAAGTTTCCAGCAACAGAGTCCTATGGGACTGTCTGTTCTCCACTTTAAGAACCACTACATAAAAAGATCTCATCCTGGACATAAAGATAGTTGGAAAATAAGGTGTTAATCAGAATATCTCCTTCCAGGTCCACTTTGCCTCATTTTAATTCATGATCCTCTTAAGCAAAAGTAAAAAAGATGTACACATGGTATACCACCTCCTCTTGAAGAGGTTCAAAGTCTGGAAGACATCCCAGATGAACTGCTCAATGAAGACAGATCTTTAGGCTCAGTGACCTCAGACTAATAATATGCTTTGATGGTAACTCTGTTCTTTCATGACATAGTCCATAGTCTATGTTTTTTTGATATATTTATAGATACATCAATCATTACTTTCTGCTGGGCACAGATATATTCATGATACATGTTTGCTGTCAAGAGAGTTAATTCCTGTTATTATTTGACAGAGAAATTAAAAAAGGAAGATGTTTTGACTAGGTGTAAACAAAAAATCAATCTCATAGTCATCCCTTCAGTAGTGTAAATGATATTACAGAATACAATGGAGACACTCTGAGTAAGTACTTAGGACAGGTTTGGGTATTTTTTTGTCATGTACTTCCCACAAGGTCCTTCAACTTTTTACAAAATAAAGCCTTATATAAACATATACACATTTCCTATTGAAATCATGGTGGTTATTTTCCTGAAAATAACAGTTTTCAAATAAACAGCATACAAGAGCTAACCACTAAAATGGGTAACTACAAGGATAGCTTGATTCAGTCAAGAAATTGGCCAGAGAACAACTACCCCAAACTCTTTTCTTTTTCTTCCCCCTGCCCCCAAAAAAGAATACAAGAAAGACTTAAAAATAAATTATTATAACATATGCCTAGCTGGTTATTCTGAGAACAACTACCAACATCTTCTTTCAACAGGAAGGAGGACACGGTTATCTGGCAAGAGCTTCTAACGTTTCTTGCCATCTAATGAAAAACCTGCATAAACATTCAGAAGCCAATAAAGGAAACACTTCTACAAACGTGCTATTTGAGATGAAAATATTATTATATTATCTGTTTATTTTGTTAGCATGAATTTTACCTAGCTGATTTCTGCACCTTTCAACACAGAACATATCTCCCAGTACTGTTCCTTAATCACGTAGGCCCAAAAACTCATCTTACAGCACAGGAACACTTCAGTTGTCCTGATCTGGTTGCATAGCACTGCAAAAGAAATACACTTTATAACCATAAAGCATCATGTATCTAAAACACACATATGTAGAGAGCAGTTAGAGGACTAGAATAATGACATTAATGAATAAAAACTTTTTGTACTTTTGGCATCATTATCTATAAAATAACAGACTTGGAACCACATGAAATATACTGTAATTGTTCAGCTTAAAGCTTTATCATACTCTATACATATCAATAGTTCTTACAGAATATCAATAGCTCCTACAGAATTAAAGAGACTTCTTATATTCAAGTTTTGTTGGCTGAAATGTCTGCTTCAGAAGACAGACATTTCACTGAAATTAAACACAAATCTATTTTGTATGATTTTTCACTCCCAAAGATCTCATCCTTATTTTAACCACCATCTGTATTAAAACCCAAGGCTTCCACTACTGACATCAGGGAATAAGTAAAGAACCAAACCTTGCAGAAAAGAGTGGCACATAGGCTACTTTACCCTGCTGAGAAAAACATCTCCAAACCTCAACCCAATTTTTACAACCATATTACAGAGGAAGGTCGTTACCAGCTACTGTACTGTGTCTGTTATGACAAATGGAGATTTTCCACCTATTCATCAGAAGACTTCTTTCCCCCAATTAGAGGAATGAAATTTTAGTAACATTGCTTCCTATTGCAAGAAACTACATTTCTTCTCCTCTCATTAACTCTCACTGTGATACAAGTATTAAAAGATTCTTTTTTTTTTACTCTGCTTCTGCAAAACACTACATTTACAAAGGCATCATAAATAATATATAGTGATGGAATAACTTATATTTACTGTAATTTCACTTTTGAGAGAGAAAAGCATTATCTGCCCAATTTCAATTCTGAACCAGAGAGTATTAGCTAGTCACTGGTTTTGAATAACAGCTTTTTATTAAAAAGAATTAAAAATTTATGCTGGAAAATATGTGTATGGATTGAAAAGGCCTTCAAGATCTAAGTGCTCTGTCTACAGATCAACAAATACAGTAAATGTACAGACAGCTGTGGTGCAAGCTTTCTTACACCACCTTGTCAAGCAAGACTTTTCCCAAGCTAGCAGAGCCTGGGCTGTTCAGCTGGAAGCCAAGGTATTACCTAGTGTCTGTCACCTGTCTGGTTTTTGCCAAGTGGGAAAGGAGGAGGCTTACAGTCTTGCTCTCATTACTGGCATTAACCCATCTGTAATAGAAGCTTGCTTTACGTCAGCAATTGATAAAGTAATTAGACACAAGTATAGCCAGGGACATCTTCAAACCTGACCAACAAGGAGTGCCAGGAACCACCATACCGCAGAAAGCAGGGAACAGCCAAGAACCCGCTGCCAAGGGGGGGGCAGCAGAGGAACACTGAAGGTCAGAAGCCATCAAAGGCTACAAAGTCGGGCACAGCCAGCAAGAGGTCACCATTTGGTGCAAATGCCAAAAAAAAGAGTTTACAGAATGTTTTTCTCTTATTTGTTATTTCTAATAGAGGTAACACCGTTTCTCCTGAAGATCTCAAAGCTTCTGCAGCACTGGGTTTTTTTCCAGAGAAGAAAGTTTTCTTTTTCCTGTACCTGAAGTAATGTTATTGCTATTGCAGCAGGCTATTGCAGATAACTTTTATAATATTAAGGATTATTTTGCCTCTCTAACCATCCGTAACTGTGGAAACCGTGAATTCCTTAAGATATGGAAATAAATCACTTTATATGTGTCATATAACCACTATTTTGTTACAGGTTACAATTTCAGGGTTTTGCCAGTTTAATCTGGTAACCATCACATGGAGGAGACACCGCTTCCTATTCAACCCATCTGCTAATTTTACTGTAATAAACATAGAACTTCATCTGCAGGCACTGTTTCAAGTACACACTGTCTTAGCTATCAAGATGAGGTCTGAGATAATCTGATTTGTCTTTAAATTGCTGTTGTTCAGACATAAGGCACTCTTAAGAATCTTAAGAATGTTTTTAGTCTTCTCCCTGCATTTATTTTCCCTTCCATCTGTAACGTTCAGTAAACTCAGCAGCTGTCTGCAATCCATCTGATCTGAAACACAGACGCTTCACTCCAAAACATTCAGTGCATGTGTTTTGAAAAATAAGTCATGTAATATTCTACATTATTTAAAAGCTTTCATCATTCTTTGAAGGCTACTGTAAACAGTAGCTGCAGGGGAGTTCATTTCAATATATTCACTTTGAACTGCAAATTGTGTATGGTAGAAAACAGAATGACACATACAATTTTACCTTTTTTCCTGATAGCTGTTGTTTACAAATGTTTTAAAATCTGTTTTAAAATTCAAGGGTATGTCAGGTTTCAGGCAGCTTAATTATCAGTGTTAGAGTACTATGGGCTCATAACACTTGATGGGCTGGGGGGGGAGGTGGGAATTAAGTGTCATTCAGATTAGGCAAGCAGGTTTGCTTCTGACCAAAATACACAAATCCACAAGGAAGCAGCCACTGAGATAAGGCAGAAAGCATGGAATATCCCTGGCAACTGAACACTCCTGCTTCCTTTCTAAGCCATCGATACCAGCTTCAGCAATGGTTGAGCCAGTCATGTCAGTGAGCCCTTTTCTGTACCACAAACGTATCCCCAGATGTATGTGAGCACTGTGGGAAGCAGGATGTAGCATGAGTTTTAAAGACATTTTCCAAGGACCAAGCAGGAGTTTCACTGGTACTACAGCACTTGGGAACAACAAAGTATACAGCACCCTGGAACAGATGCTCCCAGAACCCTCTACAGGACCACAAAACCCCCCACATTCACAGAATAACATTTCCTACTATTAATAAAGTTGAAAGGTGAAACTGATAATTTTCTGTAGATCTTAACTTTCAAAACTCAGACCTTCTTGTTAATGTCCTTGTTGCAAAAATACAGCTAAGTCACTGCATTGAAAGGCATTCCAAAAATTAACTCCATTCATTACTTGCAAAATCACTTTTTGATCAGTATTATGTACATTTGATTAACCATCACATAGTAATTGCACATGAACTCAAGCACTACTCCCCAATTCTTTAACAACACACCTTAGTATAGTTATTTGCAATGCACCATGCTGAAAATAAAGAGCTATACACTACTGCTAAATAAATGCTTTACTGGTGGTAGGATTAGTGGAGGAGGGAAAAGAGACAGGCAGCTTTGTGTGCTTCCAGTGCAGCACTGATGGGACCACTGCCCCAGCCAGCCCATCTTCCCACAACAGCAGACAGCATAGCTGAGGTGGGTCTTGCTGGCTGGCCCTGCTAAGCTACACTTCATCTTCTCCAAAGGCACACAGCTTCACTGGAAGCTTGGGTGACCCTTGTTCAAACCTACTCAACCTTGCCAGCAAGAAAAGGTGCAAACCCTGACCACGGGCAGGAAGCCATGGAAATGTACGATCAAGCTGTAACACCAGGGCACCCTGAAAACCAAACAGGGGTGAGGTGCCTAGTCAAGTCTTGCCAGGCTTGTGCAAACCACACTGCCCATCGCCTTACCTGAAGCATGTGCTGTGTGATACATCACTGCCTTTCCACTTAACTTGTCTGCTAATGGGAGCAGCAGCACTGTTAGATAAAATGGTAGTACGAAGCTGTATGGTTTCACAGATAAGCCCTGCTTAAATTCAAACATCTCTCTCCCTTTGAGAAAGGGCGTCAGACTCAAGTTCCATTTAGGACTGTGGCCTTACTGTGTTAAGACTGTGAGGAAAGGGACAGGCCAGAAAAAGCAGCCTTAGCTGTACCATGGCCTGGAGATGACAGTGGCCTCAGCGCCAGCCTGGCTCCTCACCCACAGGAGGCACAGAAGGGGTCCTTCAAGTAGCTTGCTTTGTTTTGAGACATAAATCAAAGGTGAAACTCTAAGTTCACAAATGGAATCAGAAAGTAAGATGTTCTGCCTTGAACCTGTAGTCTATACTTTGAGAAGCTCCTTTTTTTAAAGGGCAACACCTGGAAATTCACCGAACTTGCTCTTTCATCTATGTCCCTTTAGCACATAGATGCTTTTGTCCTGAAATAAGAATTTCTTTTTCCAACTTCAGATTACCCACCTCAAAATCTGGTTTGCACTTAAAATATTAGATTGCCTTAGGTTAGATCAGAAGAATATGAATACAGTAGATATTATTGCCCAGTACATTTACATTTGGTTTGTTCTACCCCTCTCCTTACAGTGTCGCGCTGGTCTCAGCACTGCAGACTGAGTTCCAGGCACAGAACAGCTACAGAATAAATCCTAAGGAAGGTCTGGATTCAAGAAACCCAGAAACGTTCCTCAAACAAGAAGCTTTCAAAGAAATCAGGTGCTCTGCCACCCCTTAGATGCAAATCCTGAGTGCTAAATTCATTAGATTCCTCTGAAAACCTCAGCTAAACCATCAGAGTGCAGAGGAGCAGAAGGTCTCCCGAGCTGCTAGATGCACACGTGGCATCGCGTTTGTGACTGTAGGTGTGCGGGGAAATACAGCGCTGAAATGAGAACACTAGGACTGCATCAGTACTGGTTTTAACAAACATTTTGGCAACAAGCACTTCAGCAGTGTCCCTGGATCAAAACTCTACACAGATAATTAGTTTGTGTGCATCAATAATTACACCACTGCGCCAGTTTTTGAGGGGTTTATTTGCCAAATGGAAAGTGCTTCGACAGTACCAGTTAAGCAAATTAAAAACCATTAGTGCAATAAATGAATTTCACTCCAGATTCTGACCATGGAATATCATGTTAAATCTTACTTTTTCGTATCTTGGTCTTTACTATATGCACAGATGAGCAGTATTAACCCTAAATGGCGGATTTAAGGATTTCACTATTATCCCCTTGGCTGCAATTGCACCCCTACTGAGTGTAAAGAGGACCGGGTCTGGTCTGGGTCACCCTCAGCATGCAGGTTGCTCGGTGCGGGCCCCTCCTCTCCAGCCATGCTCAGCTGACAGCTGCTTCTGGTGGCTACACACACCCCACAGGGATGCCCAAGCCAGCCCAAAGCCACAGGTCCCCACATAAAAGCACACGGCACATACTTCTGTCCAGTAAAACAAATGCCAAATGTTATAAATTTTCAGCTCCTATCCCCTGTGGACTTTTCATGTTCTGCACCTCTACACTCTAAGGCAGCAGCTTACAGAATGTGCCTCGCATTTAGCAGGTGAGCAAAGGATTCTGTCACCTAATATCAGCCTGGGTTTTCTCCTCCAAAATACAGTATTTTTGAAAACCTATCTGCCTTTGATTTCACATTAGCATTTTCACTTTCACAACTGGGCAGAAAGCTCTAACTATGACATGAGGATCTCAAAGGTACAGAATGCAATGGGAAACTCATGAGCTGAGAACAGACAGTGAGAGGTATGGTACCCAACTTGCATAAAACCTAGATTTTCTTCTACCCATAAACCAACATGAAGCTTTTCATTCACTTGGGTAAGAGTACTGAGGGAAGGAAGACATAAAATCCCTTCATATCATCAGTGTGAGGATCAGAATATATATTTTTATATATATATATGTTTGTGTGCTATGCAGGGGCAGAAGCTGAAGCCCACGTTGCCTGAAGGATTACTTAGAAAGGCCCTATCTTTGCTAAATGTGGAATAGCAAACATATAAGCAAATGTGAACTCTACACAAGGAGTAAGCATCAGGAAACACAAGGAAGATCTGAGCAGATTCCTACCCAAAAGACTAGTTTACCACTGAACACAGTCAAAAATAGTGTTATGAACAGAACCCATTTTTCCCCTAAGTTGAATAACTTTGGTGCAAAGAAATGATACTTTTCATAAGTCATTTTAGAAAAGTTCCCTAGATTAAGAAAATGCCTGTTCCTCTAGTTATTCGCTCTACACGCTTTCAGAAACGTTCAACTTTTTCTTCTATTCACCTGTTTTGACTAAGTAACTAAAATTCTTATACAATGGCATGTGTTTAAAGTAACTTCTTTTCCGCAACAGAAATAATTTTAGCTTATCCACAAGTCAAATCAGAGCTGAGAAATCTGTTCTGAACGTGCAGGCCAAGCCTCTGTTCAGCGATGGAGATCAGGATTCAGCTGCTGTCAATATATTCAAATCAATGCAAACTTGTAGAGTTGAACAAAGGATTTGGATTAAGGGGGTTTAATCCATCACTTGGGATAGCCTAAAATTTTTTTTTTCCCTAACACAAACATAAGTTACCATTATAAGCCCTGAAGTGTTCACAAGAAATCATTCATACACAAACTAGCTGAGCAGAACTATTCACAGATCAGTACAGACCTACACCTGCACTTCACCGGGACAAGTATCTGCCTGAAGTGCCAGCAGCGCTGATGCATAGGTAGGTAGGTAGGCAGGCAGACAGAGAGACATAGAGGGAGAAAGAGATTCCTAAATCATTCCTTCTCTCCTGAACCAAGGACTACATGTATCCTAATTAAAGTCACGCATTTCAATTGAAGCAACATACCCTAAATGCCCAGTCAAATGCCCAATGTCAAAACGGAAACAGGAACGGGACCTCACTGACCAGCACAAGCCACTCGTGGCAAAGCATCCACACAGCTAGCCCCACTCCCCAGCCTGGCTATCCTGGCCCCATTTTCAGGGCAATGATGTTTCAATAGGCAGCCCTTAATTTTAGGACCTTCGATTTGCAATCTTAACTTCCTTCTAATGTAATATTTTCTCTAGAATACCTTATATTGATTTTTTCCCTACTGATGTCAAAACATGTGGAACATTCTTTAGTATAATTACTCTTTAGAGAAACTTATTTGGAACAAATACGTTTTAGAATATTTCACATGAAGGGATGATACCAGATGAATCCCCAGCTCTGCTGGGTCCCATTTCACACCCTCTTTATGATTTCAGCACTCTGAGGAGATGCAAACACTGTCCAAAACACACCCAGGTATGTGTCAGATCTTCAGCAATTACACACCACTTGATACTCCACCCTCAAGTGTTTGCCACAATCTCTGGCTTCTAATTCTCAAGATGGCTGCAATTAATTAAGCAAAAAACTTACTTCCCATTCTCTTCAGACAGCTAATTAGAAATAAATAATTAGCAACAGCCATGTAAATGTTCTACAACTTGCAACCAGGAGTTGCTTTTTTTGCCAAAATCTTAAATGAAGTAATCTCTACATGAAATATTTTGCAATTGTATAAAGTATCTTGCCTTAATAATAAACATGGCATCTTAAAGCTTATGTATTAAACATTTACAAGGATCTGTATCATCTACACCCCAGATCAAAATGAGAAATGCTTAAAAAAATCCTTACACAAACCCCACAGATGGTTACATTGGCCAGTTGGCACACAGGACTGCTAGCAGAACAGAAGCTATGGCAGACCGCGCTGTTTTAACTCTGCTGCTAAACTGTCTGATAAAAGAAAAACACTCTGATATGTTTTCATACAGCTTCCATGCCTAGAGAGATGATCCAAATAGGTCTCTCTCAGGGTTTATTTTTTCTTATTAAGACTTATCTCAGAGATTGAGAGATTTGTCCTAAAAATTTCTACTTCAAACTTTAAGAACAGGAGCATCCAAAGCTTGTCACCTACTTTCATTTCAAACAGAAATTATATTCCAAAGCCATTAAATTTCATATTGAAGGATCTGAACGTCCACCCCCTACCTCTTTCCATCGCATAGCCAAACAATAAATGAGGGCCTAAGCGTACATGCTGTTTGACCACTGAAATCCAGAGTCATAGGGCTGACTGCAACACAAGTTCATACAACATTTGCATTCATTTCATTAAAAGTCATAAACCTCTGTTGCCCCAGAAGCCTTCCCATTTCCTTGTTATTTTCAAGGTGTTCCTGCTGGTGTACAGCACGGATGGTAACAGCCATTTCAGTCAATCCTGGATCCCATCTGCCTTAGCAGAGCTTGGTACCAATGTTTGCCTCCTGCAGCTACCAAGAGAACCTTGAAACAGGAACCAAGCGCTCTGAGTAGCATGACAGCTGCCTGTTTGGACCTTGAATAGTGATTCTGGGAAATGTAGGCTGCTGCATTCATACGAGCATACAAGATTTCAACAGTAATACTTAAGTATCATTATGCCCCCATGCATGAAAACATGAACAAAAAATGATATGAGGATAAGCTGGAGAAAAGGGAAAACCGATCCCATTCTTCCTCTCATCGGAATGTAAAGCCTGCAGAGGCTAGTGGGGCATGTGAGCACCACCTGAAATAGAAGCTTAGTTTAGTACTTTCACAGGATACAAAGAAAAAGTGTCTACAAGGATATATAAGAATATTTGCATTTCTGTACCATGAAGTGATACCAAAAGAGTCCACGGTGAATGCATGGCTTTCCTACTTTAACCTTCCACTAAATGAAGCGTATGATAGCTGATGTGACCCGGGTCAGAGGCTGGAAGAGTGCCTTTTCTCCCTTACATCAACCTTTTCCTTACATTTTTTCACTCCGGTTGAACATGAGATACACAGTCAGGAGCTGTAGCACTGGAAGAACTGATACCTGCAGGGCTTTATTTTTGCATAGCAAAGTCACTACTACTGTCTGTTCCAAATGAGCTGAGTCCTACTCCAATAAAGACTGTAAACAAATCTATTAGCATTCAACCCAGTAGGGCAAGTTACCCACAACACTATGAAGACTATCACAATGAAATGTTTAACCATCAGATTTGTCAGATTTGTTACTGACACAAAGGGCCTTGGAAAACTATGGCTAGGACTGCAATTCTCCTTTTGTCTTATTTTTGCCCTGTTTGCCTAACACTCCGTGATTGAATTTTTTACTGACTTTCCACACAATTCCAAACCCGACTGGCAAACACAAACACACCATATTTAGTTTGGGGCACGCAGAACCCATACACATCCTACTGCACAGATTCCCAGATGATGTTCCTGAGCATTCACCACTTTATACCAACTGGAAGGCTGTACATGATTTTGAGTCATTGCTATTTTGTCCACTTACACCTCTATGTAACATAGTTTTCATTTCCCTATTCCATGATCTTTTTTTCAGCTACGTTTAGAGAACTTTTTCACCTTTTCTACTCCATTTTTCATACACCCCATCAAGGATACGGTGAGAAGGTTAACACAGTAGATTTTAAACACAGGAGAAATAGATTAGTCAATCCTTAATAAACTACTAATTTACTTCAGCTTCTTCAATAGGCAGATCATCAGTGATATGAAAGTTTCTCTCCTTCTCTTCAGCAATAACTGTACTACTGCAACAACAGATATTCTTGGTCAGAATTAAAGTACAGCCCCAAAGCCTTGAATAACTAGCTGTAGCCACAACAGACTGAGTGCAGACTAAATTCAAGCCACTTTATTTCCAAGAGCAATTAAAATGTTATCCTTTCCTTCTTAGGTTACCCTATGAAATAACGCTATGTGAATCACAACCAACTGTAATTATTTCCTGTGATGTGATTCCCAAAGGCACGAACACAAAGCATAGCTCGTTGTTCAATAATGTGGTCACTATTGTTTTTACCACAAAGAAATGGTGGAGGCAAAGTTCTTCACTCACTGAACCCAATTACTTAAGCAGCAGGAAAGCAATAAAAAAACCAAAAAACTACTCAAGTTGAAACTGTAAATGGCATTAAAATGTTATTAACCCATTTAGAGAAGTGCAGACGAGCTGAACATGAAATCTCTGTGATGCAAGTCCCAAATTAATACAGTAAAACAGGTAACATTGCAAAGAACAGCTAACGTTTATGAATTTCTTGTTCCAGGAAATGAAGGGTAAACAAGCTTTCTCCCACGTGTTTAGAATGGATGATAATGTTTATTAAATTTGTGAGGAATGACATTGCAAACAGGAAATCACACCAGGATTTTAAGATAAAGCTGCAGAAGCTATATTAACACTGGAATAAATAACCAGCAACCGGGAAAGGGAGCTTGCAGGGCTGGTGGCAAGAGCAGCTCTAACACACAGGAGTTGGCTGAAAGGTCTGAAAAGGCTTTTGAAGAGCTCTTCTGCTTTGGATGTTCTGCTGTCTGCTCTTCTCAAACATTAATTCTTTGTCGCTTCTCATCACTTCATTCCTTCTCAGCTTCTTCAGTGCTTTTCTGCCATTCTCCCCAACTCCAGGCCTTTTGCTGAGCTCTCCTTGGATATTGCTGTTTTCCTTTCTGCTACCTTCTCTGAAATAGCTTTTCAGCTCTTTCACTTTCTTGCTTTGCCGACCCCACCCACCATCTGCTCCATTCCAGTCCCCTTTCAGCTTCTGTTGCCATTCGTTAGCTCTTCTCTCTTAGTTCCCTTGGCTGTTTTCATTCCTTCAACTCCCACAAGATTTCTGAATTTCCCCTTACCTGCTCTGTTATCCTGTTTTATTCACCACTTTCCTCTATTACACCTACTTCTTCCTGCTGCATTTCACTCTATCACAGCAAGAACATTCCCTTTGGATTCTGCACACACGCTATTGTAATTTGACAATTATTTCTCCTTCCTGCCTCCAGTCTTCTTTTTACCTCTCCCTACTGCTTAGTACTTTTTAACTATTATTTGCTGCATTTATTTTATTGAGACAAACAGATACAATCAGAGAACAAATCATACCAGGTGACAAAAATTCAAGTTAACTGAGATGCTAGAAGAGATGAAAAAAAATTTATTTTGAAGGAAAAAGAGAAAAAAAGAAAGAAAACATAGTGTTTTGTGTATTTTTGCATAGCATCAGTGAAAGGGAGGTCTGGAACAAATAGCAAAAGCCTGTGTTCTACAAACTTTCCATTAAAGACTGAAGAATATACATGTCATCTATGACAGGTATTTATCAAACCTGTTCTTAACAGGAAACAAAGGAAATAAGGAAACTTTATAACCTCTGTAATTAGTCTGCTTTGCTCTGTAATTAGTGCTTTCCTACTCTTACTCTTTCCTAAAAACAGACAGTGTAACATATTTGCCTGAATCCATAATGTAATGACTTGTAAGTACTACACTCAGTGCTGCAGCTGGTTTAAAAAAAATAACAAAACTTTAAATCAATATATTTAAGTGTTTGAAAACCTACTTTTAATCGACTGAGGATAAGCTACCTCAGATTACTTTACAGGGACGCAGAGTAAAAATATGCATATAGGCAATGCAGTAATACCCTGCCCGCTGCGACTGTTGGTTACTTGTAGCGCGCCCAGGGAGTGGAAAAATTCCTTTTTGTCTGATAGAGACCAGCAATTAGAGGACTAATTGCCACATTGCACACACACAAGTCATACCTGTGATTAAATGAATCTACCAAAAAACAAGTAGATAAAATCAACTTTTTCACAGATCTCACACTGCATTTCCATTATATCATGTCCTATAATTTTGCAGTAGTTTTGTGACATTCATAAATTTGTGCAGCTTAGAAATAGCAATTCAGAAAACTCTTCTAAAAAAGATTTCTAAAAACAGCTTTCAAGTTTGGGTACTTAAACCTGAAGCACTTGCAGCAACTAATTTCCAGATGTGAGCCTAAGAAATGGAAATTTCATCTTCTGATCCCATCTCAATACTTTCCTCTGTAAATCAGGGAAAAAATAATAGAATAGACAGTTTAACTAAAACATTTAATTTCAATTCATTAAGGAGTCCATAAACATGTATTTTTATTCTTTACTATGGCCTAGAGCTTCACAGAGTTTTACTACTAATAAGGAATGTTTTAGACACAATTATCCAAAGCTAGCTTCAGAGAAAATAACTGTGATACAGTTCTACAAACTGGCTGTCAATGGTAGGACAGAGCCCAACTGGAATAACACAGTTCTAATTTGCTTTGACATGTCCAAAGACGTTTTAGGGTGCAAAGGTAATTTCTAGGGTGCCAATATAGCATAAGAACCAAAATGTCCTTTTTTTATACATAATAAACTTATGCCTGTTTGGGTGTTCTGCTCTGTCTGGCAGAGCTGTCTGGCACGGGCACCTTTGGGAAAGCTGATATGAAGACGCTATAAAGGTTTTAACTTTTTTTCTGCCATGGATTTCTAGTTTGATCATCATCATCACTGATGATCCAATAATGTTCCTAAGAAAAAAATAGTACTGCTGCCTGTGTTCATCTTCAGTTCTGACAGTGATTATCAGTAACAGGGACTATAACAGGCTGATGCACTTTTCATCAATACTGCCAGAACTTGTTGCATTTTTGAGCAAGGTATTTGGACAATATTACAACAGAGCAGGAGGAAGTAAACCACACCAGTTATGTGCCCAATAAGTGCAGTGCAAGTCTCGTGTTTGAAAGCCACCCAGTGCCTCTACACAAAGCAGAGACATGCAATTCAGCCATGTACCAAGTTAAACTACCTATCTCATCAAGTTCTAGCAGCAGATGTTTAAGTCACCTGTCTCTCCCTCCTTTTGCCCATCTCTCTGCTAAAAAAGTACATTTTCCTCTCTACAACAAACTGAGCTTAAGTTTTGCCTTGGAGCCAAGAGAGTGGTCACATCCTGCTCGGGCACAACTGAAATACTCCGCTGTCCCAGTGTGAATCTGGACTCCAGTCTGTTTCACAGACCTCAATGAAACCTTTCATGCTGTATGTTTGAGCAGGTTGTCTTTCCTTTTCTGCCTGAGACTTTCCCAGCTATCACCTAAATCACACAGGTAAGAAACTGAAACTTGGGTTTTGACTAGGAATAGACCTGATACTGATCCTGAAAAAGCCTTTTCGTTTGTAGACTGTGGGAAAATATTCCACAGTATGGTTTTATCACATGTACACTTACTGGCTTGCTTTAAAATTAAAAATTAACCCAGGCTTAGATAAGTACATCTGTGCAAAATTTGAGCCTGTTGACAGTACCAGCACAGAAGGAAAGACAGCAGGAGAAGATACATTGGCTGCAGAGATTCTCCAGCAGAATTTTTTTAACTCCAACAAGTGTAATAATACTGGAGTTAATCTTAAAAAAAAATTGCATTTTGATTGATCAAATAGCCATAACTATCATTTTATTCATTACCAAAATTATTTCTGACCAAATCTGTATTTATTAAAATAGGAACAATGAAAGGCAGCTTTATCAGTTATTTGTTTGATGATTTGATATGGTGATTACTTCGGCTTTTTAATACATAGCCTATTATATGGAATATATAATTGTGATTAATATTAATAAAATTACTGAAATATTTTAATAATTATATTGAAAGATACATATTTTGGAATAGATTTTTAAACTTGGTGAAAAAAAGGTATTTTGCCTTTACAGAATTCCTTGCTTTTCAAGGACCATCTATATTCTTAATTTCTATTTGGGAATATAATACATTCCAAGTTCTTCAACTTTCTGAAACAACAAATAATAAATACAACGTTCTTGGATATTTGTGATGTTTCTAATGTTCAGCTGTGGAAATTGCAAATTTTTGTTGCCAGTAAAAGAAAATACAATGAATAGAAAAAATACTCTTGCATATACTTCAGAGTTTAGCACAGATTCAGTAATATAAAGGAAGTAGCAATGAAAGATTTAATTCATCAGATGAAATAAAAATAGCTGTGTTGAGGCTTAAAAAAGAAGAGCTATAAAAATCTGACTAGTTTTGACATACAAACGTAATTGCACTCAGATTTTTTTTTATATCTAAATGTGGATCCAGGGGTCTATTTTTAAAGATCAATTCTTTCTGAAAATCAGGAAGATTCTGACATCTTCCTGACAGCCCCAGAGCTATCTGTTACTCCTGAAATGATGCTGCTTGGTCTACTTTCTCAAGGTACTAGAAAACCCAAGGGAAGATTTCCCACCACGTTTTCCCTTACTTCTTACTTTAGCATCTACAGCAAATGGATACAAGTACCTTTGATCCACCCCAGAGACAATACTGCCGAGCTGGCTTAGTGTTTTTCAACATACAGCAGGAATCAGGTATTTTCCTGAGTACTGACATCCAGAAGTAACAAATATATACGCAAATAAAATGTGTAAGCTTACATAAGCAATGTGCAACGATGCCTTTTGATCTTCCGTATCAAGCAAAAGTATAAATAAAGTTCTACTGGTCTTTGGGTTTTCGTGTCTCTTGTATGTCCAAGATACTGTTCACAATATACTTCTTTCAAACAAATATGACAATCATATTCAATTCAATTCAATTCAATGATTGAATTAAAATCCTGAGACAATCTTGACTCCTCTCATGACTCCTCTTCTAAAACACCGTTTCATTCCGAAGCTTCACATTTTAGCTACACACAGTGAATGACAATGAAAAGCATCAAGACAGGAGGAGAAGAACAAATGTAGCTTTTTAAGACTGCAACATGTTGAAAAAAAAAAAAAAATCCCAATCAGATCACTACTAATGAGTGTAAGAACAAGTGTTGCCAGTGCAATTTCTCACACCCAATTTTCACTCAATATGCAGTGAAAATTCGCTGTCACCTCTGAGCAACAGTGTAATGAATCATCAAGATTCATAACAAATTCCACAATTTGGCAATCAAAAGACATTTGAATTTTATACTAAGCATTCCAGGGGCTGTGAAAACATAATCTTTTATGATTCTTAGGACAATGATTCAGTGGCAGTGGACAGACCACTGGTGACATTAAAGAGTGCTAAGGAATGCATGCACAAAAACCCCACAAGTGTGCCCGACACGCTTCAGATCATATTCAAACCAAACTGTGTCTCAAGAGCAGCCCATGAAGTTTAGAAATAAACTGCCTAAGCACCAGTGCCAGTAGGTAATTTGCAGGATTTCGTAGCTCAAAATGTCCAAAAGGGATTTGGAAATTTCAATTAATACAGAAGGGTTGGTTCTCTAATACTTGATCTGCCTGCTTGCCTGAAATGGTGCGGGGGAAGCAAGGAGGTACAGGAGAGCTTTCAGAGTTTATTCGTGTCCACCTTGCCCCGGAAAGCCAGAAGCCAGCAACACTGACAGGCAGGGCAGCTCAGCCACTTTCCTGTTACAACTCTGCACATCCCTGATGATTTATTAGGTCTCCACATCCAGCACCTACCAGAGAGCCCCATTCCATTGCAGCATCCATCTCTACCCCAAATTCAGGAAAGCAAGAGGAATGATCTCACTCCCACTGCCCTAGCTGCTGAGTCATAACAGCACAAAAACAACCAAGTTCAAAAGCTGATCCAGGAAATCAAAGAGCAATCCACCAGGACAATCACATTCAGAGAGACACACAGGCTCTCCCCCAGGCTCTCATTTTTCTTTTCACTGATACTGAGGAATACATTTTTAACTCGTCTTGTTTCATACACCACCACATCTCAACAATAAATGATGCATTTAAATGTAGGTAATTTCCCAGATGAAATCCCCCAAATATAGTTTTAGCTTTCTTATCTCTCTTTCTTCAATGTATACAATATTAATAGTATTTTTGTACTTTATCACTGTTTATTTTATCACCGAGTCAAGTGATTATCACTTGATGACAAGGGATCCTTCTACCAAATCTCATAGCAAGGTCCAATCCTGAGTGTGTTTATACAGCAACACGTGCAATTCTTATCATCAGCAGAATAAGCCCATTAATGTCTCAAGTGAACTGCAAAGTGAACAAATCCAGACCATGAGAGCCAAGAAAGCAGAGACAAGCACCCCGATATAGATATCATTCAGCACCTGGCCTCCATGCTTTATGAAGACAATTGAACCATTGAGCAATCTCACCATTTCAGATTCCTGCTCCTTCACAAGAGCCAACAGGAATTTCGGTGGCTCAGGATCTTATGCCAAAGAACTTGCACAGACAAAACCAGAAAAGGGAAAGTTCTCCAATTTTTGGCAGAGAAACTATGGCAATACTTACTACAGTTTGCTTCAAACTTTGAGAAAAGAAAGACAAACTGCAAGGACAGGGAGGAGAACAGGAAAAAAGAAACAAACATTACATCACAGGTGGAGATAAAGACAGTTTAATAGGATAATAAGGAAAGAAAACAGTAGTAAGAACAATAATAGTAGTGATAATAATAGTAATAGAGGTGATGCACAAATGCAATTGCTCACCACATGTGGAAGGAAGAAAACCAACCTGATGCCCAGTGTGTCCAAGCAGAGATCCACCTCCCAGCTGGCTGCCCCCATTCCCTCTGGAGCGTGCCACTCCGATGGGGAACATCCCTTTGGGCAGCCTGTCCTGGCTCTGCTCTCCCAGCTGCTCATGCGCCTGGCAGGGCCTGGGGAGCGGGAGAGGCCTGGACTGAGTGTAGCTGCAACAACTGCCCAGCAACAACTGAAAACATCAGTGCATGATCGACGTTATTCTGAATCCAAAACACAGCACTGTACCAGCTACTAGAAAGAAAATTAACTCTGTCCCAGCCAAACCAAGACAAGAGGCTGTCTCATGATTACATGTGGGCTTGGTGGTGCCCTCTGCTCAGGCAAACAGCACTCCAAAGATTCCAGTAAATCGAAAGTAATGAATGAATTTCATTCGCTCCTGCTCCTCACTAGTGCAGAACTCTCACTCTCATTCCTATCAGAAGGAACTTTCCTCTCTCCTCATCAAGACAATAGGATGATGAACAATTTGCAGAAAAATATTTTAGAAGTGGAAGATAAACAAATACTTAAGAGCAATTTGCTCTTAAAGAAGAGCATGGATGGACCTATTCAGAAATTGCTTTGCTGTGTTGGAACAGAGATTAATATTTCTGTCTGGATCCCCATCTGCTGTAGCTTTCACCATGGCAAAAATCATTACAGAAGAAGTTTTTGGTAGGTTTCCAAAGTCCATTCAATTCTCCAGCCTTCATAGCTGCTTAATCCCTTCAAGAAATGCATGCCTTTAGCAGCAGGAGACATCTGAACTAAGAACTACATCATACCTTTATTCTAGACTAATTAAACTGGCAAAAAGTAATGCAGGAACAGCAGGAAACTTTCTTCTATTCTTTAATAAAAAATACATTAATGTATTCAGAAATATTCAGTATCTTACAGCTACAACCAAGAGGAATATATTTAAAAGAAATGAGGTTTTGCATTAAAAAAATATTACATGGCTCACACACCCTGCTGAGGATGTACACACAGCACATTTATTTTATCAATTTGGGCCTCCCCCTCTTTAAAAGCAATCCAGAAGCCAGCACTGAGAATACTTCCCTCTGTTAAATGAGCGCAACGTCTCTGCATTTGAAGACTATAGTTTTGGGGAGAAGCATCTCGCATGTACTGGAGCAGAAAATTTGGCTCTCAGCTTTATGTTTTCATCCTGGTTTTGAGGATTCAGCCAGATGCTAAGCAACTTATAAATATCTTTTGCAAATATGCTGTTAAAAACAAGGATTTACCAGTTACATATTAGGAACTTCAAAGCCTCTTTAAATGTGATGCCACATAAATGACGTCATTAAGTTGCAGTGTTGGACACAAGCGTTAAATACACAATGAGAACTAGTAACCAAATTAGAAACAAAGGGAGCAGTTAAGCCAGCTAAAAACAAAAGGAGGTCCTGGAAGAGGGCGAGAAGGCAGGAAAAGGAAAGAAGCTCTAGTCATTACAGGTGCCTCTCTACACTGAATTTTTGTATTAGGCTTTAATAAAGCCATAGCTTAGATTAACTAGGTAGACAGTATTGATCCATCATGCACTATATAACCATATAAATACACGCATGCATATGGAATGAGAGACAGGACTCTGTAACTGTACTCAGAATCAACAGACAACCCCTAGCCATTTGGGGCAGAATGTCTCCATATCTCCATCGCCCAAATAGTGGGAAACTTACTTCCAGCCAAGTTCTTGATGTAGTGCAAGTAAGCCCGTGTTGCTTTATAAACAATAGCTGTCAGCACCACAGCTGAAGAAAATTAAATTGATCCCATCTCTTAGTGAGCAGTACACATGATTTATGTTGTAATACAAAGATTAAGTCCCCCTCTTACTTAATCAGGATTTGTCTGGTAAAGTGATTGATAAACTTGTCAGCATACTGTTGTTGATCATGTACTTAAGGGGCTGGTTGGATAACTGTAATGTAATGCAATTAATTATATTTTGAAGAATTTGTACTGATTCAGCCTAAAATCATGCTAGAGTCTTAGGAAAGGGTTGGGTTTTCTCTGCCCCAACAGTGGCTGAAAGGGAAGTATGAGGGTGTTCACTTTTTTAAAATCAAAAGGAAATGCACAAACACATCCTACTCCAGCATAAAGCCCCTTCTAAGTGAAATACTTCTCTGGATTTCCTAGCAAGCCCCTACCTTATAGAAATGATTCATCAAATTTAAGTGGCATGTTTTCTTATTTTGAGCATTCATTTCAAAACTTTAAAAATGCCTTGTCAGATCAGCCCTAGACACTACCTATTAAAAAGTTAAGTTACACATGATGAAATATAATTAAAGAACTTTTGACATCTTTATATAACACACACACGTTTAAATCATATTTTCCTGAATTTATTTTTCTTTAATATAAGTTTGTTTTAAAGCTTTAAAAAAAACATAATATGTCAAGCCAAAATTTAATATGAAAACTGTCTACACAAAACCACCCTTAGACGTAGTTTTGAGGATCCCAGCCTACCTAAATATACTTTGGAATGGCTTCTCACCTCAAAACTAATGACATTGCTTCAAAACAAAGCAGAAAATATCCCTAGTCTGTCTGACAAATGCTTATGCAAATTGCCCAGCCATGGTGATGTCCAATGCATTCCATTAATAACATAGAATTGAGGCACATTATTCAGGGAAAACATTATTTACAGATTGACTGATAAATAACCTACTGACCACTTGCTCATTCTAGAATCTGAAGAGTTCATGTATAGAACAAAGCTACCAGTCCCTCCATCAATAGAAGTCACAAAAATACAAGCTCTTCTTGAAGATGTATATATTTATAGTAGCAAAAGTTGATTTTCCAATAAAACTTGAATAGAATATAGACAGTGTTTACTGAAAGAGCAGTCACTGTTATTTCCTTTTGTATCTGCATGTCTTCTCAGGAAAGACCAGTAGTCACTGCATCACAACAGAGACTGCTGAAACTAGATAAAATACTGTGTCTAAATGGACCTACATGTCCAGAAGTATCCTGTCACAAGAACTAACATGAAGTTACATTCATGAAGTAATGCCTGAACATAAATTTTAAACTTCCATATATGGTGTCCTTCTATTGCCAACACAGAAAATGCACACTAAGATAACACCATTTAAAATGAACTTGAAGTGGATTCCTCAATAAAACATCAGTAGGAGATTTATTTTTGGTTTATGTTGTTGTGATTTTTAAATTTAAAAAATGATGATTCTTTCCATTCCTTTTAAAAGCATAACATAGAGGCTAGAAAGAGGGAGGGTTTTATTATCCTGCTTCATTTAATACAAATTAATGGAAAATGAGAATTTGATGAACTCCATGTGTGAGTATCTTGCTAAACCCTTACAAATTCAGGGAGTGAAAGACAAATCCTTGGCAAATAAATGGGACAAAAGTCGTTTTTCTGGTGAACTGCCAGGATGGAACTGATGTTTTATAGATCTAGCAGGCATAATGCACTCAGGTAAGACACCTCCTTTTCATTGCACAATTGAAACTGTCATCAGCTGAGCTACTTCTATTTACACCGAAGCGTAACAGGAGCATCTGGTGATGTTCACTGATGTTCCATTGTGTCTCCTGCTTATTGCCAGCAGCAGGTAAATACTAAATCACCTCTTACAGACCTCAGTCAAATGACTTACCATGAAAGAGCAACTTACAGGTTTTTCTTCATATTTCCCTCCTCAGATACACCCCCTCCAGCTTCAGCCTCTCCAAGCATTTCTAGAATTATGTACAAAGAAAGAGGCACCAGGCAAACGTTCTCTATGAAATTTTCTGCAACTGTGGCTATTCAAACAAAAGTTTGCAAAAGTTCATCTGTGACACAATTTTCAGAGTTCTGCTTCCCAAAATGACAAGATGACATATAAAAAATGTTACTAAACATTCCTCCCTATGTTACCTACACCAGGTAAGTCTGGCATCAGTTCATACCAAGGGATTATAGCTGTTTTCTGAAGGAACTGCACTGTGCATGGCTGGTCTAGATTTGTCACTGGCATGGGGACCCCGAGCAGTCATGACAGCTGCATTAGAGCCACTGATGAATACAAAAACCTATTTAGAATTTTCCAGATATGTTTGGCATTTTTCATTTTATTTTAACAGCAATTGCAGCTGAGCCAAAAGAATTGCCCAGAAAGAAAAAAATTAAGTACTGTCATACAATTCACTTTATGTCTCTCAAAAAAATAAAAATGCCCAAATCACAAGCCTCTTAAGTTCACGAGACAGATGGATATTTACGGACCTTATCTTGTATGTACTTAGGGCAATTAGAGATTTGCATAATCTTTAACAGAAGTCTAGTTTCATTCTTTATTTGACTTTGATTTTGCCAGTCTAGATGGCTAGGTATTGTCCCTTATGCTGAATCCCAAAGTGTTTCTGGACAATAACCTGAACCCTGAAAAGCAAAAGAAATTTCTAAGGTTGTTTATAAAAAGATGGACCACAGGAAAATGCAGCAAATATTGCTGTCCTCCTTGTGTTTTGAGCAACAAAACACAGCCTTGCTCACCTTCAATCAGCTGTAAAAGATTTGACATTAACCTGAGAGCAGGTATGACAAAAGGCAAGAATAGTGACTTGCTAGTGACAGAAGTAGTTGCCTTTATTTAGCTATAAACAACTCTTTTCCTTTCCAATCTGTTTGCTTCTAGAAGGCAAAAGTACTTTTATGCTTCTATGAAAATCTGTAGGTATTAGTTATTGGGACAAGGATTTTGGATCTTAAATATTCAGTTCAAATTTTTGTAGATAATTAAAGTGAAAAGTAGGTACTATATGAACACAAAACATAGGCAGATGGACTGCTGAGCATTAATGATGAGCAGAGTTGCTTAATGATGAATTGATGCTAAGTTATAGTCAGGACAACAATGGATTCCATTTAGGTTCTTCCCCGAAGGCTCTATCTATCAAACACAGCCTCTTTAAGCTACTTGACAAAACTGCTTGTGGCATAAAGATTTTCTTTCATGTTTATCACTGAAAAACTAATCAATCATTAGACAAATACCAGCAAGTGTTATTCCACCTTCAAAGTTTTTAATACATCTATAGTTGTGTCTGTTGACCAGTATGACCTTTACCTTGTGTGCATATGATCTGTGCCAAAACAGGTTTTTGAAATGTCAGCGCTTTCACTTAGTAACAAAAAAATTTTTGAATTATTTTAGAAATTATCTACTTCTAAACAAAACACACACTATGCCTAAGACACTGAGGCTATCCTACAAGATGACAACTACTATAGATTATTCAACCTACTACTGATGTTCAAAAAATATAACATATTGCAGTTGGGATCCAGTTTAATATTCTAGATGCAAACTTTGAAAAGGTGCAACTTTGTTCCTGTCAGCATACCTCTGCTTACTCCCTTTGCAAGGGAATCTTTATTACAAATGTGTTCCTCTGTTTGTCAGAAAAATATCTACTCTTTTTATCTCTAAAAACACTATTGCCCTAGCTGAATTGTAAGAATACCTTCTCTGCATGAAAAATGGCAAGGCACGAGTTCTGAATGCCTCTTAAGTGCTATTGGTTTCAAGAAATACATTTAGGACAATCTACAACAGCTGAAGGCAAGTCAATGGACTGCATCTGGAGGACTCTTTGGGATGATTCTGGCACTCTAAGTCACTTAGATCCAGGGCTATTAGTGGGAGCACTGGGACATACATCACTGCTTCAGGAACTGAGCAAGGGATCGGCGTGACCTGCACGGCTTTGGGTAGGCAGACCAGCCCGTTCCCAGCCAAGAGGTAATTCCCAGCGTGCTGTTCAGCTTCCAGGTACAGAGCAGCGTGAAAGACAATGTGGATGTGCTCTCAACCTGCATGTGGTTCAAGAGCAAACATCAATCAGTGCATAGTTACTACAAGGAGATCACTCCTGATTTGAATATATGCACTCAGATTTTACCTCACCTGAGAAAGAAGCAACTCACATTTGGCAAAACCAGTTAAGCCTTAGGATTAACGTGAGGAAAAGATGTGTTTACCAGGCTTCAGTTTTCCTCTCATTTTTCTCCAGGTATAGAATAGTTGTTTTGAACAGTGAAATCTGGCAGACAGTTAACCTTTATTTCAGAGAGACAAATTACTTTTTCATCACAGTCTATCAAATCAGCAATTCAGTTCCATAGATCAACACACTAGGAAATTTCTTTCAGGACAGAAAGAGAATTTTCTGAAAACAGATTGGCTTAAAATAAGACATGCCTGCTTCTGCAAGAAAAAACACCATTTTTTCAGAGTACTCCAGAATAATGGAAGCAGGCAAATTAGAGGAGGTAGAATGGCTTAACTGCCACAAATCTTATCCTGCAATCTCTTAACAGCAGGAAAGAGGCCTGTCTCTGTAACATAAACCCTGTCTTCACACATGCTTCTTTCACTGTTTCACCTTCCATAATAGCAAAAGCAAAATAGCATTGTTTCCTATAATTATTGGAGAGGATCAACAATAGCATATGTTAAGCACAAAAACCCCAAAACAAACAATAAAACTAAACGTCAATGTACTAAAAAGAGAGAGACATGAAAAATGCATCAAAGCCTTAGAACACCAAGATTCAGGTTTGCTGTTAGTCCAGTTGCATGCATGTTCTGCCACAGTGACACGTGACACAAATGAGATCCTCCCTTTAAAATTCGTTTGGGTAAATCTGCATAGTCTGCTGCTGTATCTTCACCTGTCTTTTCAGTGGTGTCCCACCACACCTGAAAAACAAACACAGGCATAGCTAAGCCCTTTCCCAAAGATTTTATTTTCCCCTCAGGCTCAGAAGTTTCCAATTCTCCTGCCACACGCACAATTAAACTACAATAAGCAAAGCCACACAGTTACAATGAGAATAATAAAAATATAAACCCGTCTGGATAAAGGATGGACAGTTTTCCTCCCACTTACATGTCCCTGCCCTTTCAATAGGCAGCCTGCACGTTTCTCAAGCTTTCAAATCCTACAGCCTGATTTTTCATATGCAGCTGCCACAATGCATCTGACTCCGAGTGTATGAATCAACTTTCACCTCTCCATTCATCTGTCCAAACCTTTATACACTTGCTTTCCTTCACACTTCAGCAATCCCATGAAGATGCACTTGAAAAGGGGCATCCATACAATGCTGTAAGAACTTTGGCTTTCTTTTTCATCACATCTATGTTACATCTTGACAGAAAAAGAGTTCATCTGCCTGAGTTTATTTTTAAAGGCTTCTTCCTAGGTGTTACTGGTAAATTACAAATTTAGTAGCATAATAGTCCTGGTAGACTACTTAGTATTAATATCTGAGTACTGTAGCATCAGCCATCACTGTGGTAAAGCTGCATTTACATTTAACTGTATTGTTTCCTCCCTAGGAAGCTTTTAAAAAAGGTTTCACTACTGGTATCATTACTGTCCTGCAGTACCAAAATAGAGAGTATGTAATCATAATGAACTAACTTTTACATCCTTTACTAAAGTAAATGGGAATTCTCAGGAGTATTAAAGTTCATGGCTGAACATAGTTTGCTCCTTGTTAAAAACAAACTTGTGATGTCATAGAAATTAAATTTTAAAAAAATAAATCTAGAATAAGTTGTGCTTTATTACTTCCTGATTTCCAGTGCAGTCGCTGCTCCTGAATACCATCCCTAGTACACCTGGAGGCTAAAGTGAAGTCAGCTGATTCCCCTGAGCTCGAGACAAACAGCATTTGGAGAATGACAATAAATAGCTCTGAGAATCTTAAATTATTGAAACAAAGTTACATCTGAAACATTTCTTCCCATTTTCTGCTTTTCCTCTTCAGAGTTTTCTGGTGGTTGAAAACATTATTCTGACCCATAATTCACCTAAAAAACAGGTAAATGCTTTTTCCTTTGCCCAGCTCAGCATGAAGCATGCAGCTGCCATGCAGAGACCAGGAGTGGAGCTGGACCCACACTGCCTCCTCCTCATGATGACGCCCTGGCAGAGCTGGGACAAGCTTCTGCCACCAGCAGAGCTCTCTACGGAAGAGATTCTCAGAACTGCGTTGAACATGGGGCCCTATGGAATATGCCAGAATTCAACGGGAATTGAAAAAGATTCAAGACTATGCAGTTGCAGATCCAGCTGCAGAATTCAGGACACATTACAGCTTGAACGGAAACATCTGATTTATAAACGAGAGCGTTACGAATAAAAGGGGACTGCAAGAAGTTGGTTAAGGATGTTATTCCTATCAACAGAGGTGGACAGTGAAAGAAACATGTAAAGAAAAGCACATTATTCTCTTTTCATGTGATTCTTCCTGCTATCAATTTCCTCTGTGCTGCAAGTGATGATGAGGCCTTGCCTAAAGTAATAGTACTGTAGATAAGCTTGAAAAGAAAACTGATTATAGGTCAGATGCTGAAGAAGATGATGATGAGAACAGGAATAAAAGAGCAGTGACATGCTGTTACCATGAACACCACAGATATTATTTTGCTCATTAATTGCTCATTATATCCCATTAGTGTTGCTTCGAATTATGCCAGAACTCCTGCAGAAAGCTGCATAAAGCAAAACTGTGATTCACTAAGCGTAACAATGAAAAGCATTTTAACAATTTAAGTAGTAGTGCTCTGCATTAGGCTTGGCTGAGTCCTTGGTAGGAGGGCAACTGTCAAAATTCTAAGTAACTTCTCAAACTTTGCTCTCACCAAGCAGAATGGTATAATGCTTTCAAACGAGAATCAAAAAGCGCTTTGCAAATATCAGTGATTTAGGCCTCAGAACACCTTTGGGAATAAAGAAGTAGTAACATCTCTCTGACAAGGAGGCATGTTTTTGGAGTCATAAGTCAGTTTAACACTCCTTTTGCTGCTCATCACAAAGGCACTGACAAAAAGAAGATTGGACTTATCTTCTCTTTTTCATTTCCAAGCAAACCCATGCAATATATAAAGCCTCTGACCCACATCTCAAGAGAAAGACACACGTGAGCACAGGGGCCTACCTAGGACTGGAGAGCACATGGGGGATTAAGCAGTGAAAATAAGTAACTAATCTTCCAGTGGACTAAGACAGAGCTGTGAGAGAGAGGCAATAAAGCCATGAAAGTGACAATAAAGCAAAGCAATAAAAGAAGAAATTAATTGTAAATTATAAACCAAAACTGATCTATTGCATGATTTCATTGTTTTAACGTTTTCCAGTAATTCTATCAAATATTTAAGAAAAATTGCTCAAATACTTTGAATCTTGTCCAATAGCAAAGTGATCCCAGAGCAATGTGATGCATGTGCCATCCTGCTTTTCTTTAATAACTCAATAAGCAGCTGATCTGGAAAGGTCTGGAGCACTTTCATCAATAGTGAGTTTAAGCCTTACTCAAACCAAACCCTAATTTCAGATAACCTCCTACCCTAAGGGTCTTTAAAAAGTAGAGCAACCCATTAATTATCTGTATTACATGGAACCACATTCAGTGTTGTCACAGGACAGGAGTTAGAACCACCTCAAATGGCAGAGACTAAACCATGCATTGTGGCTAATCACCACAGGAGAAGCAAGTCACCTGATGCATGAATGGGAATTAGATGGCACAAGTACAGATGAGCAAAAGGAGAAATACCCATGGAGTTCCTAACATGCAAAAATAACAACATTTCATTTTATGTTTCCTCTTCAGTCCCTCTTTCCTTTTGTATGTTCTTTGTAAATTAAAAAAAAGTCTTTTTGTCACAGTCTGCAATTTTCAGTGTACGATCTGGATCCACGGACATGTAAGAAGAGAAACAAATTATCTGTGACAAGTTGAGTCTATCAAGCCTGTGTATTACAACTTAATGCTCCTGATCTAGAGAAAAAACACTGAGGAATTAGAAAAGGTTAAAAAAAAATTATTGAATCAAAAGATAAGATTAATGATATTGGTAAAACACCTTTTATCATCAAAATATCTAGTATACTGTTAAGATCTAATAATTTCCTGAAGTAAACAAGGTAAAACCTTCACAAACACACACACACACACACAGAGCCCCCCCAAGCAAACAAAAAACCCCAAAAAAGACCCCACCATCCCCAACACTTTCCTCAGTACATTTATCACTAGCTTACAGTAAAAGCAAAGAGGAAAAACCCTGCAGGAGTACATCACACTGGTCAGTGCAACTGGAGCAGAGAGGAAATTTCCAGTCTCCTCTGCTGCCCTTCTCCCCTGCAAGCAGGGGCAGGCACACAACAGAGACACTTCAGCATATATTCCCGGACCTTCAGTTTAAGTGTGACAGGTTTGGCCAAGCCTGGAAGCCCAAATCCTTCAGTCAGTCCTGGCAAAAAAGTGGCTCTTAACATGAGTAATATTTGCACATCATCTTCAATAGCAACCCCATTCAAACTGTACCTTCAGTTCCATTTTTAATGTGAAAAATAGACTTTCAAGTAGCATATCAATTACTGTTTATAATCAATTGTACCATATATATCATCACACTGTCTTACACTTTTCCTATTTAATCTAATGAAATTCTGAGGTGAACTATACAGCACAGGGTTAGGGTCACATTCTGAGCCATTGTCTTTTGTAAGCGGCACGTGCAATGGATTCATTTATACACTTACATATCCTGAAGTCTGAGCAATGGTCTTGGTTGTTTTAAATGATAAACCTCACTGCAAATGAATCGATATCTTGCTGCAAGAGGTGGATGTATTCGTACGATGCATTACACGAGACATGCCAGTCAGAGAAGCAGGTGGCCCACTCTCAACCTGGAATTATATATAGCATCCGTTACTGACATGGAGAGAAGTACAAGTGAATCACCACTCACCAGAAAAATTTATAGCAGGAAAACACCTGCCTTCCCACCTGTTTCTTTGCATTCCTCTGCGCAGTTAAAATCTGAGCCTTGGTTTAGAAAGCTGTATGTTAAGACCCAATATATTAGAAGTAAAGGACTGTTAAATAGGGTAAGAAGTAGGAAAACTGCAGCCCCTTGATTCGGTTCCAAGACACGTGTTTCTAATCCAAACTCAAAGCTATTTTGAAGCCTGAGGTTCACTGCAATCCGAGTTATTCTGGCATTTCATGCGGGAGAGAACTCTAGGTGACCTTCACCTACATTCCTGAACAAAATACATACACAGTAGGTGTAGAATTGTTTATCTAAAAAAAAAAAAAGAGGAAGTTACGCAATTTTAGAATACCATCTTCAGCACATCAGTGCTCTGTTTCTAGGGCAAGGAAGCCATGAATCAAGCAAAATACTTCCCAATTAATATCACAACTCTCTCAACTTTGGCCCTTATTTAAATCATTACATCTCTAACTATAAAAATGTTATTGTCTGTGTTTTTTATAAAAGGGTACTTGGATATAGAGCAGTAGGCACACAAGTTCTTCTTTATGGCTACAGCAAAAGGAATATCCACATAATTTCCAATAAACTTTGAGCAGAGACTCTAAAATAGTTTAGGAGTGATAGATTTGAAAAGTAGGTGAAAATGGCAACAATATAATGTGCATTAAATAAATCTCTCTCAACACTGATGGCCACTATTTTGCAATGAACTTCAAAACTGCACATCTGGCATATATAATTTGAAATAAAAGATGAGTTCTTTCAGCTCTTTCCATACATGTATATTCTGTTATCAAATTCAGTATCTTCCATATTCAGGAAGCAGGGAAGGGAATTCTTTAAAAGAAAAAGAACACCCTGTAAGTACTGCAATTGGACAAATAACACACTGCATTTTAGTTTCTCTAACTGTAAACTAGAGGTAACAGTTACTAACCTTGGGTAAATTGCTATATAAAGATTGCTACTGACCAGGGATCATTTCACACTGCACAGACCTAAAACTATCTCCAGGGTAAAACAGAGCCCTTGCTTAATGAAGCACAGCCATACAACATAACACAATCTTATTCCAGAAGTAATACTAAAAAAGTGATTTTCAATGTTGTTCTTTTGAACCCAATGTAAGTAGACAAGGAGCTATGGGAGGTTTGATGAAGGCATTGGCTTTAATAGTTGCATTATTTCAGAAAAACCTACAGTTTCTCTAAGGCTTGCTTTCTCTTTTTACATGAAACTTGCAAGGTGCAAGACTTCACCATAGACTTGCACCCTGCAAAAATACAGTTTGTTCAAAGTTGAAATGAGAAATCCCACCTGATATGTGACTTCTGATACAGTTTAGCTATTCCTGCTCTTGTGAACAGGCTTATACTGGCCAGCTTAATTTATAAAAAGCTTACAGCAAAATAGCTGTAAGCTGTATTATATGGCTTCTTGCACCATATTAAATTCAAATTCACTAACGACATGAAGAGAAAAAAAAAAAAAAGGAGACTATGAAAGTTTCCAAACAAAATCCTATAAAATAGTGCACTTAACAGATTTCTGTTGAGGACATTATCCTAGAGCTGGTTTTATGCAAAGACAGCTAGCCTCAAATCAGTTATTAATTCTTTCATATTGCCACATTTGTGTAAAATTTAAGTTCAGGGACTACATACCATAAATTCTCTTTTGAATTATTCTTGTTTACCATATCAATACTTAAGATACATTTAGGGAGAGCCTCTGTAAAGAATCAAATAATTAGATTAGATAGATACACAGTTAAATACTGCACATTCATACTTTCAGAAATAGCATAAACACTCAGAACAGTGGTCAGGTGAACTGTATGGCAGGTTTGGATTTTTTTTTTTAAATTATGATTTGGTTGTTCTCAATTTTTTTATTACACAAGCTTTGAGGAATACGAAAAGGAAAATAGGGATGTTCACAGAAGCAGCACAATTGTAACTTTCCTTAGCACAATTTCCTGCATTCGTACATTACCACACTGCTTAAATGCTTTTAACAGAAGATGCATCAGCATAGACAAGAAGCATAGCAAATAAGATGCTGGTTGTTTTCTTTATTCACATTTGCAGTCCTTTAAAGACTCAGCTGCACCCCTAGCAGCTGATGACTCTGAAAGTCAGGATGCAACTGGAGCCACTTAGTTACTGTCTGAAAAGTAGTCCCTCATTCTTCACAGGACTGACACATTAAGGAGATTTTTACTCTCATTGTGCCTAGGAAACTTGGGTTTTAGAGAAAACAAGAATGCAGAGCAGGACAGTAAAATTAAAAATGTTGGAAGGGAAGTTTGGAGTCAGATGTTTGACCCATTAGGGAAAAGAAGGGCACTGGGCTCTGAACCAGATCAAGACTCCAAGCAGAAGCAGCCAATTACTCTTTCTCTAGACAGGGAACCCAGATGAGGGTTGCAGCCTCTGCTTTCAGATGCAGAGCATCTTTTCAAAACATCTACCACTTGTGACATGTTTTCAACTTGCATTATTTATCTTCTGTTTCACTGAGTTCCAGCAAAATATCAAAACAGCACAAGGTCTTTGAGGCTGTCAGGTCACCTGTTCAATGTGCACTTTCACATTGAAACTCAGAGCTCCTCTGATTTTCTCTACAGACTATTTGCAACTGGGAGAGGTAGATCTTTAAAGAATTTTTTTACACATAGGTAAGAGTGAACTCCAGCCAGTAAACACAAGCACAGGCATACAACTGAGGTATCTAAAGCAAATGCACCAGGAGCAGGATGTAGTATGCTACCTTACAGCTAAAATTCATCAGTGATTCTGGAGAGCACCGGGCGTACTGCACAGCTACAGTGTCTGGGCTGTGCCTCTCAAGAAGCCTGAGCCAGGAGACAAGAATTTCTGACATTCCACATAATGCTAGGGGGGAAGGGGGCTCACAACTCACCTTGCATTCCTCACAGCGTACTGAATTCAGGAGTAGCACTTTCAGAGAATAAATTATATGTCAGTCACCTAAAAATGCATTTTCATCTAGGTTACTTCACACACACACACTCCCTCATAACATAGCATGGCTGAGCAGCTGTGCCTACCACCAGGCCATGAACAGCTTCATCTAGGAAAAAAGGGAAACAGACTGATGTAGTAGCTAAGGGTTTCTAGTTGGACACTTTCACACTCTTATACTACTCATCTTTTAAGAGCATTTTTCCACTTGGGAAATCACACTTATGTGAGAAAAATGAGGTATGAGTAAAAATGAGTCCAAAATTCTGCTACCTCTGCTAGTTTACAAACCTGGCATTTCTGTGACAGGCACAGAAAAGTTCACAGACAAATTTATTTCTGAATATACCTGAAGTGTCCTACATTTTTCTCAGACCATGTAAGCACAACCAGTTTTCAAAAGAAATATCAAAAGACCTTATCCACCTGGAACTGCCTTCTCTGCCTAGACAGAATATGTGTGTGTGTATGTAAAATATATATATATATACGCTTATAGTATATCGAGAAAAACACATAAATCAGTGTCACTCAGTTCTTTGTCTGGTTAGCTTGTTTCTTAAAGACTTGCACAGCACCACAATCAGAAAACAACCATTGGAGTTTTATTACAAGAGCATTAGAAGTGAGCTCGATTTTTATTGTCATCATTGTTAATATAAAACCTGAGAAGTAGATAATCTTCAGCTGTTATTAACTAGTATAGATCCAATGGAGTCAACATAATTGTCTTACTCAATACCACCTGAGAATCTGGCCAGAAATTATAACAAAGTAATAGTTCAAAACTGGGAGGCATTTCTGAGTATTCAGAGTGTAGTTATTAAAGTTATGAACATTTCTAAGCATGCATATATATATTTAAAAAAGAAAAAAAACCAATACCACACAAACAACACCACCACCACCTTTGCAATATTTTGATTATATTGAATATAAGATTAAGAGAAAAACTGCTCTAATCTCACCCCAGCACATTCACTCATGTACAGCTGATTTGATGCAAGCAAAAAACTACAGCTTGAAAGGAACTAATTAAAGTCAGAACATATTCAATGAATTCTTTCTCTTGAAAGCTACTTTGGGATATATGACCAGACTTGAAGGTTCATTTATTCATTGCTAATGAGAGAGCTGGGATTACTCAGACAGGAAGCAGGCCACCAGGTATTACAGCTCAGATCCTACTGAGCATAGACGAATATTAATGCAGTCTCTGAGAGGAAACAAGGGATATAGAGAAACTCAAAGTAAATGATTGAAACACTACAGCAAATGTCCTAAACACTAAAATGTCTTCCCATTCTCCCATCTACCAGAAGACCTGGGAAACATTTATATGCAATTCCTGCAGCCCCCAGGAAAACAACAGTTTGTCAAGGTTGCATTTTCTCTGGCCATAATAAAGTTTTATACACCTTTTCAGTATTGCCCCTTACTTTATTGAGATGTACACTAAGGGCATAAACATATTCACATGCAATGTATGAAAAACCTTCTCTTGAAATTGCCCAGAAGGATGAAATCAACAGTGAAACAGTTCTGTAGCAGGACAAGGGTGATTTCCCATGCCGGTATCCAGTCAAACATATGAGAAAGCCTTAAGCCTAAGATCTCCTGGTCAAATTACAGCAAGATAAGCTGCTCCAGAATCAAGACAGATGTGCATGTTCTCCTCTGAACTCGCTGTCAGTCTAAAGTCAGTATAATTACATGGAACTCACTCGACCCTCCCTTATTCGCAATTCTCCATGTAATCTATTGTCCACATCCTGTAGGATATTGCCAAGTACCCATATGCCATAACAGACATCCAGACATTGAAGAGGAAAGAAAATTCTTGCCACATCATGTATTTAGTCCACTGTAACATCCAAGACTATCTTGCTAAGATCACTAAGCTGTTTGTGTTTCTAAAAATCTAAAATATTGGAAAAGTTACACTAGCAATGCAGATATGCTGACATAAAATAAATGTGAATTACAGATGACTAATGTAAGCACAATGTTTGCTAACAGACAACATGCTGAAGTTCAGTAGACGATGTTCTTTTATGGTAGCTTTTAGATTCTGATCTGTGAGACAGGATTGATGGAATTCTGGTAAAGTTTTTCTATCTGCTGGCAAAGGTAAGTGTCTCAAGTCTCTAGATTTAAATTATAACAATTCAGAATAAAAATAAGACAAAAGTACAAATGAGAAACGTAAAAGGATCAAGAAAAATAAAATGTGACTTTCTAAAAATTGTCTGAATTTTACTGTTTTGGGTGCACATTGTAGTCTCAGATCTTGATAATAAAATAACCAGCAATCAATTTAGCTCAAAGTACTTCTGCTGCTTTCGGAGAAAACATGAGTTCACTGCAGCTATGGATATCTCAACAAATAGTTTGATAAAACAAGACCTAATCAGGAGATCAGAGCAGCCTGTGAAAGGTGCAGGCATCTATTTACATGATATGATGTTCAAGGGTTTACCTTCACACCCTGCTTAGTCTCACTTCCTGGACTGAATGTTCCCATCGTAAGGACACCCCAAAGCTGCTCAAACAACAAGTCTTTAGTTTGGACTCTTAACATCAGAGTTCAGATGCAACTAGAACAGCATTTGCAGATTTGTTTCCTTCAAAAATAAGCCATTACAAGCACAACAGATCTGCTCTGCAGATGCAACCAATGTCCATTAGGATTGGAGAAATTCCAGAAAATGTGATATTCCACTACTAGGAGAAAACATGTCAACTCACATGGGAATGGCTTTTACTACTAGCTAATAAAAAAAGGTGAAGAGTAATAAAACTGCATGTGCAGAGACAGACAGGAATTGTTACATACATGTACTTACAATGGGGGACTGCTGTCCTCTGACAGGCTCAACAGCTAGCCTGTTCCCCACACTCATGACATAGCCAAACATTGAATTAGGTACCAGTGCAGAATTTGGAACTTTGTGGCCACTCTAAGCAACACAGGACTTAAGGCTTTAGGATTTTTTTCATTGAACAGGTGAATAACTTTTCAAGTGCCTGATTTATTTCACTGGACACTTCAAGCAGCATCAGGTATCACAGGTTAAAATACGAGGAAAGCCAAGAAGGCCTTTTGAAGAACTCTTAAATCTCTGCTCTTGGTATGAATTTTTGTTGGGTTTTGGATTTTTGTGGTGATTTGTAAACAACTTACCAGCAATATGAATACATGATAGTGGACAGGCCAAGCCTGACAGAGGCTACTGGAAAAGCACTGATGAATCATGCCCACCAGATAAGGAGAGGCAGCCAACAGAAATAAACAATGCTTTTGAACAATTTATGTGCTGCTGCTTTGCAGGCCACTGATTAGTTCAGGAGAAACTGTCTTACGGCAGACCTGGCAGGGGTGACATATGGCAGGAAGAAAAACCTCTTTGCACAGGAGGTAATGTTACTTTTTGTGATTACTATGGCTCAGGAGTAAGAGAATGAAGTACAGATAGTACAGTTCAAACAGCAAGAAAACATAAGATGATTCAAAGACAGTATGCGATTTCAGCTTTTAGCGCATCTTCAGTTACTCCTGCCCCTCTGCTTACAAAACTTTTGTAGTCTGCAATATGTATCAGTAGTGATCCCTGCATTTTGCATTGGATAAGCCATTGTCTCTTTTCCAACTGTAGAGTAAAATGTCTTTAGTACAACAGAAAAGAGTAAAGATGCTGTTTTCAGCAGGTGCTGCTGCTTGATTTACCACCTTCAGCTGTCTCTCAATATCCTACTGAAGAAACATTTGGGGACAGCTGCTAATTCATCTTCCCATTAATTTAAAGGTTGACAAAAGTTATCACATAATGGTGTCAGCAAGCCATTTATTTCCCCAAACCTATCTATTCCTTATGTCAGTCCTAAGAACTCATATTATGTCTATACATGATGGCTTTAAAAACTGGGGCTTCATTATGTAGCCATGCCACTGGTATCCTTGAAGTACTTTAGCAAGCAGGTCATGTAGGAACTCTGATTCAGGAAGAAAAACCCAGCAAGTTGATTCCCTGCCTCATTTCATTTGAATAGTCATTTACATAGATACAAAGAAGATACAGTCAGAATTGACAACAGTCTTAAACCAATCTAAATAAAATAATACAAGACGCTGGGGCAGGGGTGGCCAAATCATTCTCGAGGTGCTTGTAAGAGACACATATATTCCAGCACATTCCCCTACAGCAGCTCAGGTTCAAGCTTTCATCAAAATCCTCTGGTTAGGGCTCAGATTTTTCATTCATATGGGCTCTAAGGATGGCACAGATCATAGACAACACAAGTGAAAGAACCTCATGAGAGAAATGCATTGTCATGAAGGAAAAGTCATTCCTTGAGTTTGAATTCTCGCCTCATTCTCAACAAGCACAAACTTTGTTAAGAAAACGGCTCATTTGTTTCTGCCAAACACTGAAACAAAAGCTCACTGGTGGAAATTTTAACTAGTGCTTTCCACACACATCCACATACTGCAAAGTATCCATCCCCATTTGTTTAACATGCAAAATGCTTTTTGTACAACAGCCGTAAGTACTGCAGCCTCATCTGGTACTGCTGTGACCCTTTATCTGTTCTCTCCTAGGAAGGAGGCAGAATTCTGTCTCAGAACATTAAGGCTGTTAGCGTGCAATAAAGAAACCAAAGGGGCTCCCAGTTCCCTTGTGATCATAAAATTTTTCAATGACTACATGCTTACAGAGTTCTTACCCAACTTAAATTAGAAATGGGACAGAGCAAGAATGAAGCAACACATTAGCGTGGAAAAACAGGGCACATCCCATGAAGAAC
This sequence comes from Zapornia atra, assembly GCA_013400835.1. Lineage (NCBI taxonomy): Eukaryota > Metazoa > Chordata > Aves > Gruiformes > Rallidae > Zapornia > Zapornia atra. The sequence goes on along the minus strand of VZTU01007467.1, from coordinate 20,423 downwards.
GGCACGTAATACAGCTACTACAGGAACTACAGCCAGGTGACAAGGCAGTCAATCCCACATGCCAACCTTAGAAACCGAATAAAACCTTAAGCCCTGGCACCTGAATTTTTAAAAGATGTATTTCTGTATTAACCTTACATGAGAACTGTAGCTCAGTTCAGGGAAACAAAGAAAATCTATATACCACTGAAAGTAGCACATACATGAATACCAGTATCTCCTTTAAGATGTATTTATTCTGTGCTTTGTTTTGGCCAACTCACCCTTGACTCCGAGTCCATCTATTGAAGTACTTAAATGCTGGATGCAATTTTGGTATCAGAAAGCTTGATTGAAGAGGACATAATCATACATAAAGAGTTATAATCCAGAGACTGCATGATACAAAGGACAGATCAATTTCCTTGTCATGACAATTTTCTGTTATTGTTTTGGGATTACAACAAACCTGCAGCTAAACTAATTGTGCCATGATGGTTAAGGTTGTGTCAGCACTCTTCTTCTAAACCTCTTTTTCAGTGGGTTGATCACAAATAAAACATTTTTCAGGGCCTGAAACCTGGCATGAGAGACCACATTTATTTTTAGAGACTTTGAAAAAGAAATTCAGCTTGTAAAAAGATTGCTAGTTGGGGTTACATAACTTTCCAATGCTAATCTTATCAGAACTGTGTAAATTCTCCGTATTTTAAAAAATATAAACTACAATACTTTGCTGATGTAGCTTCATTTCAATTTAGAAAACAAAAATCCCATGTAAGCCATCTTTCCTTTTTATGGAGATTTTAAATTTTATATAGTATTTCTAATTATTTTTCTGTGGATATCCAAATATAATGCCAAAACCAGGCCCCAATTATACCCTCTGGTTACACTAAAGACAAAAATAGTTTACAAATTACCCAACACATGTTTATTAAAAAACCCTCGTGGTATGCATTTATTTCTCAATTGTACTAATTACGGTTAGAAAGATATTAACTCTAACTAGAAGCTTTTCAAAAGCTGTTATATGGGAACAACATAAAAAGTATGGAGTAAAGGGAAAGTTGCCTATGTACGCTGGGAAGTACGGTGAGATGTTAACACTAATTGTAGCATCCCAGGGCACCTGGGGTGGCCTAAAGCAGCAGCCAGGCTCCTGGAGGTGAGTTCCCAACTGCGACCACATCAGCAAAACAGTATAGAGCTCAGAGGCTGGAAGCCAAGAATTCCAAATATAGAGCAAGGACTAAAACATTTATTCTGGGAGAAGCCTGTTACCTCATCACAGAATCTCTTAATCTAAGGGGTAAGATAAACCAAATTCAATATAAGGGTGAGGAAACTCTCTCAAAGATTAGACAATGCCACATCCTTTAATATATAAAATTACCTGAGGCTTGTATTCTTTGTATTTCACAGAATTTACTGTGCATTGGACTTGAAGACAAGGTCAGGAGAGCAGCTTGTCCTTTAAAGAATTTGGCTACTCTTCAGGTATTTGACAGCAGTACTGAATCAGATGCTACAGAAGCCTCACACCAACATTTTATAAGAAGTTAGATTCAAAACGTCTTAGATTTAAATTCTCTCTACACTGGTGATCTCAAGTTTGGCTGTATTTTGGGTTTTTTCTTTAATATTGCCAGCTGACTCATATTGGATAAAACAGCCAAATTAGATTCACCCTCATACCCCCATATCATCAACAGCCAAGGTCTGAGACTCAACAAGCACCTATGCATATTCACTATCCTTACCGCACCTCATGAAGACTTGTGCGTGTCAAATACTTTCCCTGAAGTTCAGAGGTTCGTTAGAAAGCTAGTACACTGTTCTGCACTGAAACACAGGACAGATTCTGGCACAAGTAGACAAACAACTCTGGTTAGCTCTTCTGCAGCTGTATCACTTGTGTGTGCCAAGACGAGTAAAACGAAAAAAAACCCCAAACCTCTATGTGAGTCAGATTGAAGCAAAAGATCTGAAATGTAGGAGTTCAATTTTAATAAAGACGCTCCTTTTAAAACATGCACTGTCTAGATCACCAATTTCAGCTTTGTGACCTAGGCATTGGAACATAGAAGGATGTTACAACCCTTAAAACTGTCTCAGCAAATGCTTTGCACAGCCCTTTCTCCTTCAACAAAATTCCTTCCTAAAAGCTTTTTTTATCACACAACTAGAAAAAGCTTTGGCCTTTTCTTTGTAACGTTTTTCTCCTCTATTTCCTTCTGTAAACACACATTTGAGACAAAAGAAGAACTATTAGAGAGGGACAACTGAACAGCAATCACTACCTGAGTGCTTCTTCATGTGAAAATGATTTTACAGAGTCAGACAGTGCCTGTGCTCCTGACTGATTGGAGCCACGTCACACTGCATAGGAGATTAACGGTCTTTAAGAAGTGGAAAAAGGCTCAGATAAGGCAGGCACAGTGCTATGAAAATAAACATGATATTTTTGCCACAGAATGGCATATGCTAGGATCTCTAAACCCCTTCCACCTCAAAGGGCAATTCGACCCTCACAGCTAGGACAGCGTTCAAGGCTGTTCAAATGGAACATCTCGCACCATCTCTCCTCAGCCTTGTTTACCTGTCTGGTGAGTCTCCTTCCCATTCCACACCCTTTTCTTGCACAGCATCTGCTCCCTATGCTGAATTAAGTTTAAGCCAGCATGCCTGCTCAGTCAAGCTTGGCTCAGCTTCTCAGAAAAAGCTCTTTATAAATGCACAGGGGTACCATACAAAAAGCGCGTGCCCGCACACACATGCTTTTCATAGCTTAAAATTTTAAAGCATTCTCCTATTCATGTCAAGCACTGACACACAACATACTCCCTTTGCTATCAGAATTGCTACCAAATTAAGTTTGCACAGGAAAAATACTTTTTATTGGAGAGAATAAAATGACAAATTATTCTAATTTGAGGGGTTTTTAAATCACATGTAACTATAGCGATTCAATACCACATTAAACAAGCATTGCTTTTGCAGCATATTCCCTTGCAATAAAGAACACTATAACCAGAAGAGTCTTCTTCATTACAAATAGAGGTCATTTTCAAATTGTCACAGCACTGGACTGTCAACATCCAAAGACTTTGGGTGGATGTTGGAATCTGAGTCCTTACCCATCTACCTACAGAAATACTATTTAGAGCCACCAACTTTAAGAGTTCATTGTACTGGTAATATTTAGAAATACAGGATGGATTTATATGCCCTGAAAGCTTCTGTTCAAACAGGAGAAAAAAACCAGTTAAACTCAAAACCGATGTTTGAAATACATGTTACAAATACAACAAAGTAGTGGGACACTGACAATGGACCTATCCATATGTATGTATTGTTTGCATATGTAGATCCACATTGCACAGAAACACAGAATCATAGAAACATAGAATCGTTAAGGTTGGAAAAGACCTCCAAGATAATCTAGTAATTTCTTTACATCCTCTACCTCTCTAAGCTTCTTGAATAGCTGCCATTTTGTTTTCAAAATCTTATTGTAAGGGAGACAGCTTCCCTGTATCTTCAAAAGCAAGCTATTTTTATATAACAAAGACTGGGGGGGGTTGGAGGGGGAGATGAAGTAGGCCTTGCTGTCCTTATTGTAGGCTGACCATGAGGATTATATGCATAAGTGTGTTTCAAAAGCTTTAGGAAATGAAAATTGTTATGAAACTCATTCCTGAGACATGTAAAACAGCACATCTCTAAATTATTTTCAATGTCACAGTGAAAAAAAAAGAAAGAAATATTCATTAATTCCTTCTGCAAATTTCCCCAGAGTTACCATAAACACAAACTGTTCAAGGCGGCCTTTACTGCAGGGTAGTACCAGTACTGGGGTGCCAGCCAGGAGCCAAGCATGAGAGGGCAGGCACAGGCAGCATCCTTGCTGACACAGGGCATGACCCCATAGTACCTGAGCAAGGAGAGCACAGCTGGCCAGAAACAGTAGCCGGAGTCAGGCACGCGTCAGTGACCACCACTCACCTCCATACTGATGCAGCAGGTCTGGGTTCAAGCCAGGAAGTGAACTAAGTGGATCAAGGATCAGGATCTGCAACATAGAAGACCCAGGACAGGCAACAGAGCTCAGGCAAGCGCCACCAGGCTAAGTATAAAAACCATCCGCAAGCAAAACCAAGTGAGCTGTCCAGCATGGCTGCCCAGAACTCACAGCAGCTTGATCCAAGGTTACACAACCACAGCTGGTGCTGAGTACAGGCAGCCATAGCCTTAGGACAGGGAAAGGAGTTTCACTTAGGCCCTAACACTTACTACCTGAAAGCAAGTATATTGTGGAACCCACCTTCAGTTGGCAGCACCAAGTCACACCCACGGAAGTATAGTATTGACTGTTACTACATCTACTTCCCTAATTCTTCATTAGCCTGAGTTTCTGGATGATGACACGTTTTGAAATACTTTTACAGCTCTGAGGATATCAGAGCGAGTGATAAGATCTAGACAGCCATGAAGACACCTGCATGGAGGCTGTGGACATGATGAGAAAGTGATTTGAGCAGCACAATTAAGGATCTTATCAGAATTTCTTTGACAGTTCATTCTGATCTGACATGGCACGTCAAGGAGACACAATCATAATGGAGAAAGTCTAAGTTGCAGCTATAGCTTTAAATGTGTAACATTAAAATAATTTCTGTCTTTAGGTGGTATTAGTTATTACCTAGAGGTGTAGCAAAACTTTTTGCTGACACAGGACATCAATTTGGTATGCTGAAACATCAGTCTGCCAAGGTAAATTTGTGAATACGGAGGGCACTGACCAGTATATTTGTTCTGCAACCAGTTTTTCAGTTAGAAATCAAACCCTGTTCTTGATCTACAGTAGGTGCTTATTACCGAGTTACAACCTTAGTATCCAATGTGCAAAGTTATTACTACTAAAGGGTAGTAAATCTGCTGTGCCTCAGGTGAAGAACAGAAATTGCAGTTGAAATTATTCCCTTCCCCTCTGCTGCAAACCAGATAATTCATCCAGGTAGTTTAAGTGCAAGCGAGAGGACGCTTAGTAATATTTCACACCTTTTCAAGAAGTGAGATACAGTTGTTCTTGCGGCTGAATTTGTCAGGAGTAACAATAGAGGGGGAACACCATGCTGTACTCTGCCTTTGCATTTGTGCTCCGAAGAAAACACATCTTTCATTTTTTACATGCCACAGTCTTACACATTATTTTACACTAGAAGAATTAGTACTTTGCTAACTACCTTAAAAAGTCACTAACTCAGTGTTATTAAGTGCTCACTTCAAGTAACATTTGTGATCTGCCTAGCTACTTAACAGCACGCAGTAAGAAGTTTTAAGGCATTAACAAGCTGACTGTTATATATAATAGGGAGGATGAGGTTAAATAAAAATCACTTTCAAGTGAGGCAATGATTTATCATTGCTATTCTCCCTTTCATTTGTATCCCTAGCAAAAGTTGTCGACCTTTGTCTCAGAATTAATGGTGAGCTTTATGTGACTGTACCTGGTATTCTTAAAATTGATTAATTAGCAAGGCTACATTTTATTTGAAAGTGCAGAATGAACTGAAATTTTCACTCAGTTCCCTAGGGAACTAATTATAAGGTCTGTTCAACATACATCACAACAATATCTCCTATATGGCACAAATAATTATTTAGATACTGTAAATATCCTTGCAAATATTAAAACTGCTTCAGCTATTTTAAAGTTTCATTAGAAACTGGTGCTAGCCTTTGCTGGGGAGTTCCAAATATTCCCTGCTCAGGAAAAACAGCAGGTACTCAGTATCATAAAAACATAAACTCTGTAATGGAAATTTATCACATTCACCTCTGAACCAGCAAAAAGAAAAAAAAAAAAAAGAGACAAAGAGTATATAGCAGTAAAGATTACACAACCCTTAAAAAGAAAAAACAACTCGATCATAAATGTTTAACCACCCAATGATGCTGTTTTTCTCTTCCTTACTCCAAAGCAGCAGTCAATTTTTTCTTTTCAACACCCACTGATACTGCATCAAAAATAAGAGTAGAATATGCAAAAGCACATCTTTTAGACTAAGACAAATCCTTCTTTCCCATCTTGCACTAGCCTAGGGGTAGGGGAGAGGAAGCATAATGAAGGGCAAAAGCTCTGACTCAGTTATTGATGTTCATATTCCAGTAGATGGGAAAAAAGGAGTGGAGTCCCACCATACTGGATATTCTAAGACATTAGCAGAAGTTTGCACAACAGCACTTACTCTAAAAAAGATTAGACAGCATGTGGGAGAAAGAAACCATTCATTTGCACCTGGGAAACCAACGCACAGAAGTTACCCTCAGTTGAAGAAACTCCTCAGGTCTGCAACAGAACTAGAAACTCAACTGCCATGAAACTGCAATTTGCCCCTCAGAACATAGATCCACAACACACACAAACACAGCCTTGGAAAGCTGCAGAGTGGCTGCAAAGTAGCTGAGTTACACCTAAGCTCAGAATTTTTTTCATTTTTTTTTTTTAAACTCCAGGAGTTCTCAACTTGCATAGGCTGTGCTCTGATTCACAGGATTTGACCCCAAAGGCAAATTTCAGAAAGGAGGGGGAAGGAGGGGAGCAAAAAGAAAAAAGCCATTTGATTGGCTCCAAAGCTCTTCTAAATTGGATGATACAGCGCACATCAAGCAGTAGAATAGCTTCCATAGCAACACACACTCTCTCTCTGCTTAGTTATTTCTAGGGCATCTGTCACTGACTCTGTTCCCTGAAAACAGTTGCAGGGAGTGAAGGTTGCTTGCAGACTTGTAAACAGCCACCTACGTTATTTTAGAAGTGCATCTGTATTATTGTCAGAGTGTACCTTGCGAGGGCAGGCAGCAGAAAACTGCTGTTCCAAATTGATTATAATACAGATTTGTATTTCCCAGCATCTCCCAAACGAAGACTTCAGTGCAGGCTACAAATACACTACAAAACAACCTGCAAGAGCAGATTAAACTTTCTGAGGTCAGAAAGATTAATTATACAAGAACCATGCTGGCTAGAATATATAGAATACATACCAGATATTGCCACATCTAAGCAGAAGACAAGTGTTTCCACAGAGGAAAACATTAAATATTTTTAAAATCTTCCCCAATCCTATTTTTCTGAAGGCATGTCAAATACTTTCAAGTATTAATTTACCTTACCTTCACAATATAACCAAACACTGTAACATGAAGTCCAGCATACATACCAAATCACAAAACCGTGTGCAATTATAAAGCTTCAGTTAAAATTGCCTTTAGTCTTTAAAGATTTTCTTGTATCAGTCCGTAAGTCATACAGTATCAGTAGCAATCCTGATTTTCATCACCTTGGAAACACCACTACATACAGAAACACAAACACCAGGAAAATAAATATGGATTTATTATTTGTAATACGATTTTTTTTCATTCTGAACTTTCTATTTGACATTTTAAGGAATTTCACAATAACTCAGAAAATAACCCCTAATTCTTATAATTCTGTGTCAGATTAATAGCAACCATGACCATGATTTTGAAGATAATAAGCACACAGACAAACAAAGGAGGTCTGATGAGTACATACCACTTCCCCCAACAACAAAATCACAGGACTTCTGAAAAATAAAGTGGACAACTTTTGTGAGAAATTAAAAGTATTGTTTTCATTAACTGAAAAGAGCACAGGTTGACCAATATGTGTCTCAAAAAATACATATTTTAAATGCTCTCATATTTCAGTACAGGCTTCCAGACCAGGAAATTCTCCAAAGAGTCTCTATATACCTCATCTTAAATCTCACTCAAGCTCTAAAACCTTTGTGTGCACAAGCTTCACATTGGCTCTTAGAACAGGACTAGGCTTAACTCCTAACTAATAGTTTTGCTGCTGTCATGAAAGTCGGAGAGAATCCCTTCCTTTTATGCTTCTATTTTTTGACAAAATTAATGGGGGGTGGGAGACCAACAACAGGTTAAAAAGTTATATAATAGCTAAATCCCTAGTGGAGAGTAAACTGCCATAAATCACAATATGAAAGCTAATTTAAATTTGGGCATATTTCTGGCAGATGAATGTTCTGTTTCTACAACTATGAATGCTCTAAACTCTATGGTGAATATCCACTTAAATTCTTTAATCTGAATGAGGAAGGTGAATCCAATTCAACTTATTTTCATGCTGTGTTAGTTAGATTTCATTCACTCAAGAAGCAGAGATAACAACATACACCTTTACTTAGACACAATTTACTGGCAAATAATTTATCTCCATCTCATGGATGATGGAGATGTAAGGTCAAGAATATATTCTCTGAAGAACTGCTATATAGCAATTAAGCCTGGTCACGTTTAAGCATTTATTGAAGGCTCACCAGGATATTGGATACTGTCCTCATGAGAGAAGAAAGCATTGTTTCAGCAGAATACTGGCACCCTTTTACTTCTATTGAAAGCAAGAAACAGAAAAACCTATCTATTAGATCATAGAGTTATGTCCTGGGGCCGGCTCAGACTGACAGGTGCAAATAGGAAGTATTTTTAGCTGCTACTCAATTACAGGGACAACGATCACTCAGTAGCATTCTTTATAATCAACTGCAAAGAGATTAAAACCGTCACGGAACACACACAGCAAAGGAGAAACACTGCCCCAAATGATAATACAACAGTTCAAACTGCAGTTTTGTATTTGTTTTTCAGTAACTTTTGCAACCCGCTTTGGTTTGGATGCATCACTCACATAGAAACAGAGTTGAACTAGTGACAGTATTTTGAGGACACAAAACCAAAAAAGATCAGGTTAAATCAATTCAAGATTCAGGTCACCTATACAAAATGGAAGCACCAGCAAAAATCAGTAATAGTCACAGAATCCTCAGGCAAACAATGAAACTGAGAAAGGACAACCTTAAACTGTCAACGAAACTTATTACCAAATTGTAAAGATTAAAGGATTTTTTTTCCTCCAGTTAACTTCAACTGAGATAGATGGAGAATGACTGGAATTAAAAAAGAAGCAAAGTTATTCAAGTTGCTGTAGACTCGGATGATTACCAGTATTGCTGGAACACGAAACAGTCATTCCAAATTATAGGAAAATTAGATTTAAAACCAAGAACACTTAAAGAAGTAAGATAAGAAAGCAACATAAGGAAAATAGACATTTCATGATGTTTTCTCCAAGACTAGGTTACTTTGTGAAACTAAAAACTTCAAAGCATCAATTAGATCCTTCTAGTAAAGCTCTCCAGAAAGAATCGATGTTTCTCAGTGACCAATTAAAAATATGTAAAAGGACCCTAATATTCATTCAAGTCTTCAATATCCTAGGTAAATACCTCAGGTTTGGGGCTTTGTTTTTCGGGGTGGATTTTTTTATATTCAAGCACCCTGTAGGCTCTGCAAGTGATGTTTGTTTTTTCTGATCAAAAACCCAGCTGTAAATTAGTTCTGTATCTATCAATAAGAGACAAAAACCAATATAACTTTGCCGTGCCTTTTTGAAGAGTGGTCAAACTTAATGAACTTCTGTGAAAATAGTTCAGTAGATATATCGATTTATATCGATTTATAATATTCCCCATCTTCAAAACAAAGTTTAAATCCTCCCAAATACACATAAAACCAGGGGCTAACATATTACAGCAGTTTAAGATGTTACACTGTCACTTCTCAATTGAGACTGGATACTACCCCCACTGCCACAGAAGAGCAGCCAGGTAGCTACAATAAATACCCCATTCTCTATGTTGTACTTGCCGATGCGTGTTGCATCTCCCATACTGTTTCAGATGAAGCTCAAAAGACAATGGAATACTTCTACATCCCATGAGAGAATATAGGACCTTCCAGCAAACTAAAGAAAAATTCAGATAACATTTAAAAATCTTCAGATGATCAATATGTCTGAAACTTATTTTACAAAAGGAAATATTTAGAGTAGGGAAGAAAGAAACCTAAAAGGAATTTCATGTTGTGATCTCACAATGCAGGGCATGGGATCTGAATTCCTAATATTTTTGAACATTCATGGAAAAAGAACTTGAGACCAAGTAGCAGAAGATTAAAAAGTCATCCTGAAAGCAAACTTCAACACTGTTCTCAAAGAAAAATAAAAGCAGTGTCTTAACATGCACTCTGGTTTCACTTCTGCAATGTTCTACTTCACTGCTACTCAATGATAGAAAGGAAATAACAAAAAGACTTTTAGGCACCCATGTCCTGAATTTTTTCTGTGTATTATAAGAAGAAATGACAGAGGTGATCCTCAAAAATGGTCTAGTTAAGTCCTGCTGTCACCAGATACACAGCTAAAAAAAGAAGTGGGATCAATTCTGAAAATTACATTATAGGTAAGGGAAAAAAATGGTGAAAAAATAGAGGAAACCATTAGGGGAAACAAAGTAACCACTTTTGCTAGACTTGAAAGGTGAGGGGAGAGAGAGACATGTTGTTTGAATAATCTCATTTCCTGTGATGTCCTTTTCTTTGAAAACGTAATCACAGGTTTAATGTAGAGTGAGATTTAAATCCCTACAAAGAATAATTTTCTTATCTCTCCAGCCCCTCACCCCCCTGTCCCTCCGATTACAAAACATAATAGTTGGAAATGTGTAGAATCAAAATAATTGATCCTGGCTGGTGGCACTCATAAGTTTGATAGTAACCACCTTACACAAGCAACCATCAGACATACTTGCTGCTCAGTGATATTTTTAAAATCCAAGTAAAACAGTGAGGTGATTGGTGATAGTATATAATGTTTTTGACATTCATAATTTGCAGGAGAACTTGTTTGAATATGATTAGAGAAAAGGACTTCAGCATGAGGCCAACAGATATAAAAGTGAAATTCCAATGTGATCATGAAAATCCCTCAGGCTCAGGGAAAAGAGGTGAGGAGCATTGCTCTGTAACAAGCACAAATTCCACTGCAGCTGCTCAGCTCTGGCCTGTGTGCCCACTCACAGTGCTTCACCAGTGGTTGTAAAACACTACTGTGTTGAGCCTCTCACCAATTATGCTCCCATCTAGCTGTCATTGTAGCTCTCTACCTCTTCTCCCTTACCCTTAAGAGCACTGACTAGTGTAATCAGGCCATTTTATGTGCTGCTCTCATAGCTGCTGGCCAACTTAAAACCAGCCACATAAGCTACAACAAAAAAATTCTCCTCTGCTTCCACATGGTAATTATATGCATCTTGTAATAGCAAAGTTCTAAGAGCCACGGGTTTTTTGTGGGGAAACAAGGCTTATACAATCAAAATTTAGAAAGAAAACTGTTGTAAGGATACAAACTCTAATCCAAATTTTCTACAGTCCATTTCTGTAACTGTTTGGAATTTCTAATGAAAAGAGACATCAAAATGAAATAAAAACATTTAAATGTTTGAAGCATTATAAAAGTCTAAATGGTCTAATCATCACTATTTCTGTACCATCATCTAACATTATGCAAACACTTACTAATAACCTTGCCAGTATATGTTTGGGGATGCAATAGAAAAGGAGTAGCACTGATCAGAAGCAGCATTGTCCATCCCTAAAACACTATGCATTGCCTACAACAGAAGAGGATGTGCTTTCATCCAGAGAGCTCCAAAGCATTCTACATGTGACACCACTGGCTTCTGCAAGCCTTTCAGTTAATCATGCTTACTGCTGAAAACCAGGGAGGAGCTCCAAAGGGAGCTCTGTGCAGATCTGGAAAGCCATGAAAGCATTCCACATTGTCTAGAATGGAACAAAGAAAGGATCAAGGCAGAGCAGGCCTAATTGATACATGCCTTTATTTAGGAACCTACCTTTAACAGCTAGATTGTAAAGCAGAGGAAAGTAATAGAGAACCATTCAAAGATGGGGAACTAAACAGCAAGCATTTTTCCAGTAATAAAATGTCACAATACTCTGGCTAAATGTATACCTTTCAAAGTCAAAAAGAGAGATTATAAGAAAACCAGGCTTTGTTTGGTTGGGTTTTTAAAAGGAAAGGAAAGAAAAGGCTCCAAACCAGGAGTCCCATTTTCTTTAGCAAAGACTTGGTTCATCATTTATCTTATTCTGAACTCACTGAAGAAGTGTAGAGGCTGCTGTGAACTACAGCCAACTAGATCAGAGTCAAAAAAGAACAAAGGGAAAACTCGTAGCTGTCCAACAGATGGGGTGATTAGCCACACTAGGGGAATCCAGCAAAAGCAACTGAGAATGACCAACAGGGAACATGGCTTTCAAGGACATTTAACAGGAAACCATGCTTTTTTAGCCTGGCCTGTATTTCTAAATTGGTTTTTCATTCTAGTTCATTTGTCTTGCCTCAGCTCTTTTTATTTCTCTTATTTCAAATTCTTGCTTTACTGTTGCAAACCTGGAAAAAATGCTTATTTCTGAGCTACACAAAAATGGAAAATGCCCTAGGTTTCTGGGTAATACTTGAAAATTATATTAAGTATTTTAATAATAACCCTAAAAATTGAACTGGATCCCATATTGCTGTCAGTCAACACCTTGATTTGTCTGACCATCTGCTTAATTTCCTGCTCTTACTCTTATACATCTCTGAAACAAAAAGTACAATCTTTTGAAGCACTGTATCTGCAGCACCTACTAATTTCAGCCTAGATTTATGGAGATTAAATGTTTTGGACATCAGATAAAGCTGTACCCCAACGGCTAATTGAGCAAACACAAAGATTCACAAATACAGTATTTCATACATAAACTTGGTGATGGGGTGGCATGGGTTTAGGATTATTAAATCTACACCCCCCCTCCATACACCCAGTACGGTGTACCCCATGCATGTTTTTCACTGCTATAGTTTCCTGGAATAGCTCAGTTTATTCTAAGGTATGGGGCACTGGCAAAGGAAGAGAGGAAAGAAGTCACATTCACAGGAATTCCAAAGTATCTTGAATTCTGTTTAAAATGCTGTCAGTCTGTATTCCTGTAACTAGTCCTGCTAACGAGAGAAGTAAACAGCATACATCTCATTTTTTAAATATCTCTTCTTTACCATGGCATAAATTGTTCTCCTTTGTCACAGCAGACAGTACAAGGGTTTTGTTCTTTCAACTGGTAGTAGCAGGGAAATACAAATTTAAGGAGTTGATCTACCCTCCTGATGTAAGGTTACAGTTTACTACTGAAACATAATTTCTTAATATATGCTGTTAAGATACTGTAGAACATTTAATCATGCATGACATTGGTAATACATATTTGCAATAACTATCTACTTCCTTTTATTTTATGAAAGTGTGCTTATCTTTCAATGAGAAAAACGTATCATCATGACTGAAAAAATAATGTAATCTGAGCAATTTAGATGTAGATATACAGCACTTAATAAACAGTGTTATGGCTATCTGCAATTCAGACATTATATCAACTCAAACTCTTGGTTTCCATTTGATCATCATTTCTGAAAAGGAAACTGCATAGATCCCTGGAGGATTTTCTGTTTTTTACAAAAAGCTACTATCTTTCTTTATGGAGAACATGAATAGTAGAAAAAGTTTGTTTGAAATAAATTTTGAAGTTAACATGAATGTCAAGGAAACTGGTACCTTATCCACTGTGCATAACATATCAAGGAAGTTCAATTAGCATAAAACGCCAGCTCATCTCAAGACTACTTTTATTTCAAGCCTATATTCATTTTATATATATTTTATAGCTTGTGACTCATGTTAATAATATGCTGAAGCATCCTAGTAGGTAGTAAATATGTTGCACAACAGCTAAATGAACAACGGCTGCCTGGAGAGCTAAGTGAGGACTGACAGGCTACGTGGATAATAGTACATTTAACAGGCTGCTTTCTATAAGAAAAATAGAACTTGACATCAAATGAAGCAGGTGCTCCCATTACCTAGCTCAGATTGATTTAATCAGGAACATTTTGGGACAATTAGTTGGCTAAAACAGAATTTCGAATTCCTCTTGCTTCCCCACAGAGAGAGAAGCAAAGCACAGATACTAAACAAGAAAACGGAACAAAACTGGCAAAGAAGCAACTTAACAGAACAGGAGAAAGAGCCTACAAGAGGGACTTCTCTCAGCAAATGTAACAGAAATAATAGGCCTGGAGATATGAAAGAGGGAATGGTCAAAACTCCACACTGTGATTTTTAAGGAATGCTTTCTATCATTTATTTACAGAGCAATTTTCCACAAGTGCCTGTAGTAATTGTCCCTAAATAGTTAATGTGACTGTATAGGTGAGTACCATTGAGACACTTCAGAGAAAGAATGATTTGAGCCATCTTATATAAATGGAGTGGAAGAATCATAGAATCACAGAATGCTTTGCGTTGGAAGGGACCTCAGAGATCATTCAGTTCCAACCCCCTGCCATGGGCAGGGACACCCTCACTAGACCAGGTTGCCCAAAGCCTCATCCAACCTGGCCCTGAACATTTCCAGGGATGGGGCTTCTGCAGACTCTCTGGTCACACTGTGCCAGGGCCTCACCACTCAGTAGTAGTTTCATTCAGTAAAGTCCCAGCCTAAAACAACAGGAAATGGGACCTACACTGTAACAATCAAAAATGGACTATTTGACCAGAGCTTAACTGACTAAAGCAGAGGACAGTTTTCCCAATCTCGTGTCCTGCCCTTCCCTCAGATTTAATAAGCTAAACAAGATTGGTACATTGCAGCAACCCAAGAGTTGTTTGGAGAGGTTGGTTTTTTTTTATTGTGGTGGGGATTTTTTGTTGTTTAGGATTTCCCCAAAACTGTTACAAATATAAGCATTTTACGAGTTTTCAAATGAGCTGCATAACTGAAGCTACATCTTACCATGAATAATTGAATACAAAATAACAAAGCAAAAAAAAAAATTAATTGTTGTTTTCATACATATTAATCTATGTATTAATAATCTATTGCTATTCACAAAGCAGACATAGCATTGCCACTGCAGAAGACAGTTTTGCAAAACTCCAGCCAAACTGTGTTAACTTGCAACAGTACTCCAGCACTGTAAGAGAAAGGTATAATGATGCAGAAGTTAGAACATATCACAAAAGAGGTTTATCTTTAGCATACATGAATGTTTCAAATTTTCTCCTTCCTCACCCCCTAATTTCTTAACCATGAAAAAACATTAATAAGCGACCTTTATTCCAGTTTATTTATAAGTAACAAGAAAACGGTCTTTCTAGCACAAATATGTACTGTATTTTTATCCTACAAGGCTCTCCTTTATAAAGTTTATCATCTGTTCTTAAAATATGATGAACATCACAGCAAAATGTTTGTGATGGGTACAGAAAAAATAATAGTTTGTGATATGATGTAGTAAGACACAATGCCCATGCTCAGAGTAGCTGCAAACATCTTTAGTAGCAGGATTTTATAAGCACACTAAAACAGAACGTCTGGAGCCATCATAAAAAAAAACCCAAACCAAAAAACCCACAAACCCCAAAAAACCCCACAAACTTCCCAAGTTCAGAAAAGGAAGACAAAACAAATTATTCAATTTTCTGAAATACTGAAAATATTGAACTGGTCTAGTAGCCAGTGATTTTCATTCTTATGTCAGAATTTAGAACCACACAGAAAAACATTTGGTGTTTGTTGATTTTGAATTATGGGGATTTCTTTCTTCTGGAATCTGGGAAACGGACTCATTCATGTGCTCTGTTCCTGAGCCCCACTTTTGGCTGGCATGATTTCAATAGCACATCTCTTGCTGACAAGTTCCTTCATGCTGACAAGGAAGAAAGTTGCAGTTTTCCTTTTTATTTTTCAGGTCTCCTTATGCTTATTTAATGAAGCATAAATATGGATGGCACCTTCCTCCTTACATCAGTTGAAAACACACAAAAATATATTCAGCTGCAAAAGCACTTCTTTTTTAACCAGTCTTTTAATAGTTCCCTTGGTTTTCATTATTATTATAGAGACTTATGCTTACTTCAAACACATGAACCAGTCAATCTCCAAAACAATCTGTCCACACAGATCATCACACTGATTTCAGAAAAGGTATAAGAAAAAAACATATGCAGCACTCAGAACAAGAAAATTCTTTCATGTATAAAAACATAGTTTCATATCATTATTCTTTGACTTCATTCCCACTTATGAGTGTTCAATATTAATTTTTATATGTTGCTCTTTCCTCTAACTATAATTAAGAGTCTGTCACCCAGTGCTACGTGGGATCAGCCATACCTAACAGGTAATGCTAGCTAAGCTCTTCCTGATAGATTTCTAGTCCTACTGCCAGAGGACACGTAAAGAGTTGATTGTCTTCTTCACAGAAATATTATGCAGTGTTTTATCAAAGGACATTCCTGTTTATCCAGTTTATTATCACTGGATGCTGCAAACTGGCTTGTAACATTCCTCTGCTCCTATTCCATCTCCTACTTGGTAGATCATTCTCCTTCTTTCAGCTCACTCTTGCCTGTTCTATTGCTTTTTAGGGGGAATTTTTGTATCTTTTTAGGCTCACTTACTTAAATGTTCTGGAGGTGGAGAGAAAGTGGTATATAGCTGAAGAAAAGATGTCTGCCAGCAACAGGCAAACACTGACATGCAGGTCAACACCCAATACCTGACTGCACAAGTTTTCCAGGTCAATTTGGTTAAAATGAAAAATGTCACTGATATCGATCAGGCAAACCTATTCCAATAATGATATCCAGAACAATGTTTTTATTTTTTACAGCCCTAGTTGTCTGCGATAGGTAGAGGCATTATTCATTAGTGACTTACTATCTGCTCTTCTTGCAGACTCCACCATAAAACTTATTACATACTCTCAAATCTATACCTTCAGATTCAGGAAAAAAATAATTTTAAAAAATCCCATTAATGGCACACTTAGATGCCCACACAAACAGGCTGCTGGGTATCAGCTCCACCCATTTGCCCAATAACTCAGTCCACGTCCCTTCAAACCCAGAAAGCGTACCACCACCTTAGCACCGCACAGAGCCTGCCGGGGCAGCACGAGCGGGTCTGCTCCACCAGCAGATACACCAGCAGATCCGGGTGACTGGAGCAGCTGACAAGCACATGGAGTTCTTCTGGTTCTTTTCTTTCATCCTTCAGAACTGTAAACTATAAAAACATAGCTTTCTAACTAATAATTCATCATTATTTGCATGGTTTAGTTTTGTCTCCTGACCTTTCCTCCAATGCTGTCCTGTCAACCATGATAATTATTTACTTTTACTTCTGATGAACACTGCTGAAGCAATTAAAGACTTATTTAATTCAATTGGTGGTTAATATTCATATATAGTGTATCAGACCACATTGCCCTTTAAATTAAAATAGATTTAAAAAAAACAAACAAAATGCCTAAAGAAAGAGGTGACTGTGCTACTGACAAACAGATCTAGCTTCAAAGCAGTTTCAAAGGCTCTCAAAGTCTCCGACCTGATGAGTGAAAAGTTTATGTCAAGTGTCTCAGACATAGCTCTTAGTTCAGGTAAGCATTTGCATATCAGTCATTTTTCTATAGTGTTTTAAGGAATAATATTCGAAACCATGCAGCATTGAGCACGTGCACAGGGGACCCAGCTTTGAGTGCTACATTAGATGAGCCAACTTCCTGAGGTCCCTTCCCACCTGAAACATTCTATGAGTATATGAATTGGATTATAAAACTCACATAGAATTCAACAGGAGTAGGGTTAAACCAATACTAAATATATAATGTCTGACTGTTAGAGTTGTTCATCATCTTCCAGCTTTCAAATTACATTAGTAAAAGCAACTGGTCACTTAGCACTTTTGAAAAGCAGAGCATCCACCATTCTGTTAAATATAAGTTAAGTGTTTGCTACTTAAAATATTGATCTTCATATAAACTGCTATCAAAATATACCTGGAAAGATTTTGTGCATGTGCTACTTCCTATTTCTAGATTGAAATAATATTTCTCATCAGAAATATCTTGTCAGGTGTTTCTTGTGTCATTGCCACAGCTCAAAAAATGAGGGCACACACAAAATTCAGAAAAGTTTATCAAAATAGACATCTCAGTTGCCTACTAGAGACAGCCTGTGCTTGTCTTTTGGGTTTGGTTGATTTTTCCCTTTACTTTTCTAGACCTGTATCTGGTAAAAATGTATCTGAGTAAAACAAGCACTTCCATTTTCCTCATGTCCTCCCTCCTGTTCTATACCATACATTGATCATTTTTCTAATGCAGGAAGATTTTTTTCAACTGGATTTAGAGATTTGACTTTCTACAAGAAAGGAAGGAGAGAAGATGAAGATCCAATTATTTAAGCTGAGTGAACAACAGGCAAACAGGTACTGCTGAGCAGGAATCACCACCCCAAAAAAAGTCATATATCCTTTTGATAACAATTAATTATACTTTTCAAAATATCTAAGTTCTAGTGCACTAAACAACAGGCAAGAACATTTCATTTCAAAGAAAGGAGGACATATCAACATTCACTGTGTAAGAGAATAATACAAACGAGAAAGCACATCTATGAATCAAAGTAGAAAGCTAACTAACCCTGCAGCAGATTCTTCCAGCCAACCAGAGATGTAAAGGACAGAGTTTGAAGGATTTTCACATTTACTCAAGATAAAGTATTCATGAGCCTGCAATATTAACACACCACCACACTGATTCCCAGAGACAGAGCCCTGGTACTCAGCCGGGACATTCCATTCCAAGCTGACACATTTCCTCACGGCTTCATTGTATTTACAGATCATCCAGGGGCACATCAAGGGCTCAACTACAATGCTGGTCAAGTATCCACTGTACAGCAATATATCTTCTACATTTGTGCTCAGTGGGAGAAGATGGATTTCATGCACTACACAGCTTCTAAATAGTTCCTATAAAGTGTGAAAGAGGAGTAAATTATGAAGAACAGAGGAAAGTGTTGTAGGATAGAGCTTTATTCTAAGCCTTAGCCAGCAGAAAAGGAACTCTGAGTTCACAGTGGCAAGCAAAAACAGAAAGGACAGAACCTAAGGAATCTTTTCATCTGAAAATTCCACCATTCCTGTGGGGGTCAATATAAGTGAAAAGTTAGACAAAATTCCTCCTGCTGAAGGACAAGAGAAAAACTAGGGCTTCTAGCATACATGTAACAACTACAATTGTGCCATATTATTCTTTCCCCATTCTTCCTTCTCACTCTAGTATTTCATGCAGTCCAGAAATTATCATTACAGCTACTGTTGAGAATGGTTATCTGATCTCAATTCCACACTGGGCAGGGTGTCATAAATCAAGTTAAAAAAACCACCCCAAAACAAACAAACAAAATCTACACTGAATAAAATAACCAGATACATTCCTCAGGCAAAAGCTCCCTAAAAATTCCAGAATTAACTTTAAAAATGACTGACTTTCTTAGTGCCACGGTGTTTACTTTTGGAGTAAAAGCATTAGACATCTCTGTCTTCATCCAAAGAGTATGTTAAATGATGACCACAACCATCCCCAGGGAGTCTGCAAAGAGCACCAGAGACATTGTTCATGTTGTTATTGCAAGCAAAACTTGGCTGCACAAAAAAATTTGCTCTACAATATATCAGGCCTGTCTTAAATTGTTTAGGACTACCTTTCATCCTGTATTGGATATGGAGATACTACAGATTATCTACATTCAGAGTAAGACTTCTTTGCCTCTGTTCATTTCTATAGTTTTACAGGAAGAATCCCCAAAAGTCAGACCCCAAAAGTATGGGAATTCTACATATGAGTCCCAAAATGAAACAAACTTCCTATTTCATTTACAAGTGAATAAGCAAGCCACTTGTTCCAGTTAAATAACCTGTTATGTTCCTATAACATCAACATTCAGCTGAGCCCATGGATACTAATATGCTTGGGTGCCACAGTGCAAGGCAACATGGTGCGTCTATTTTGGTGTCTGTTTACTGGATACATAATTACAAGCAATAAGTGCATGCATCTTTCCATCCCTCTCAGAAAACCACCTTTCACACTTTATTATCACTTACTAAAGCCTACTGCTGGCTTGATTGAAGTGTGTAGGCTGCACTATACTTACCTGCAAATAAAGCACCTTCATTTGGTTCTTAAGTTACTTCAGAAGCTCTCCCTGTTATTACATGAATCCTGTTCATATTATGAATTTCACACACTTTACTGCTTTTGTGTTTCACTAAAATCTTGTTTATTGGTGGCACAAAAGTAAAGCTTGACTAGTAATGCCTGCCTTTTTCTTTTCATGCTTTCCCTCCTGGGATGCAATTCAACTCCCATTATTGATGTGAATTATTCATTTCTGAAAATCTTTCAAGTACGTCTGAAAATCTTTCAAGTACGTCTGAACCAAGCAGGTTCTTACATTTTCTACCCTTGAAAGAGGGAGAAGAATCGTATTACAGAGTTTCCATCCTTTGATATATATGATTTAATGGCAGAATATATATCATCACATCTTTCTCAACAGATATAGTTGAAGTTCAAATCT